>JASCZI010152797.1:0-12084 GCA_036250425.1 Stylosanthes scabra | reverse complement strand
TGAACTTTCCCTTTTTGTTACAATAAGAAAAGGGTGATTTGGTAACTTCGCACATTTTGGTCCACTTCGGACCAAAATCTTTAAGATAGGTGTTCGCGTTCATGTTTTAAATATTTTTCATGATCATAACCACTCCTTCATTTCCTTTTTACTACACTTTAGGTGACGCTTTGTCGGTACCGTCACTAAAATAACGGTACATTTTCCGGCGCAGTTTGAACTGGCTGACTAGCTGCTTGCACTCGGAAAAATCCACTGAATCCAAATATCTCAGCGAAAATCTCAGATTCCGATTTTACCATGTCCATTTAGGCTTGATCCCTTACCGTCACTATGAACTTTAATGACATAATTAACAAATAATTACGCCGTGTTGATGCACCATAAAAATCGGGGTGTTACACTTCATTCTATGCATGAAAAGAATTTTTTATTGTAGAATTGTCTAAAAATAGTTTGCAATGTTCTAAAAATTGAACTGGATCGACTGATTCCATCAGATTAGAGTTAAAACTCAATTTGGCCCCTGAAATTTCAAGTGTAACTCAATTTGGCCCTCGAAATTTGGAGTTACTTAATTTTTACCCCGAAATTTTGAATCGTAACTCACGTTGGCCCTGACCCAATTTCCGTTAACTTTGCGATGACGCGTAACGTTTTCTGCCTTGCTGGCAGCCACCGTGGCATGTGACAGTTATTTGAGGTGGCAAATTTGTTTAGTCACTCATTTTGGCCCCTCTCCATCAATTTATAAAATCCTTGATCTTCTTTCCCAAATACAGAATTTATTGCAGAACCAAAACAAAGAAGAGTAATTACCCTTGTTAGAACATTACCACACCATGTCAAAAAAAAAAAAAAAAAAACAATACCACACCCTATAGAAACCAAACAGTCAATTACCCTTGTTTGAGAACTTTAGGCACATTTTTCATGGCAGAATCTATTAATAGATCATCATCCTCAATAGCACACATTTCTTTCAATAAGTAATCTGCACTGTGCTGCAAGATAATTAAGTCATAATTCTCTTTTAGGGTATAAATATAAATAGTTGATGGGCATAGCTATATAAACAATAAAAAGCAAACATCTTCGGACAAAAGAATGAATTATGAACTCATATTTCAAATGTGAAAAAGTCTCAGCAAAAACAAGCTTCCCTGGTTAAAAGTGTCACAGAATCAGTTTATCTAGATTTTAGAACTCAGGCAAATAAACAAATCAATTAGCAAAGCAGTGCATCTGATTCTTAAGAAACACCCTAACTTATTTTTGTATATATCTTCACATTCTTCCAAAGTCATTAACTTAATCCCAAAGGCAATAGCTAGCATACCACTCGTGGATGTGCCACGTATTAAGCTAATTTTATAACTGTTAAGCTAATTTTTTTAAAATGTAAAGCTTTTTCTTAATCACAATCTCGCACAACAGAGCAAAAAAAATCCAATCGGATCAAATATAGTAAGGGCTTACACAGCAGCATACAAGTTTCTTCTTCATACATAATAAAAAAAAATTCAAACACAGTATCATACAAGCATCCAATCTGCTATCTCATTAGGGAAAGAAAAAAAATCAGAACAAAAGAGGGTGAACAAATGCAAGACCAAGTGCAAAAGAAGCCATTTTGAGACCTGGTAGCCATTAACCATTTCCTTGCATCTTCTTCAACACGGCCAAAAAAACAATACCCTAACTAACAACCGAGAACCCACAAATCCCAAATTGGGAAAAGACACTTAACATTAGTTCCATTCCAACTAAAGAACAACAATGGCAGACCAACATCATCCATTAAGCAAAATATATTAAAAAAAAAAAAACAGAGCATGCATCTTTTGCAAGGAGCATTGGAAAGCTACTAACCTCTACGGACCATGTGATTGTGCCCTCGAAGTTCTTCCCAACTCAGAGCGATGATCACGGCTCACGGACGGAAAACGACGAGCTCTCTTTGCTTTCGCTAATGGAGGACGCAGTCTTAGGGTTGAAGAGGAAGAAGGAGAGAACGAAGGTGATTGGGTCTCTTATTTTTCAAATAGTGTCTTTTTTATTTATTTTGTTGTTTGGGGAATTAGCTTTTGGGGTTTCTTAACAATAAAACGACGTGGTTTAATGAATTTCTCACGTTTAAATAAAAACGACGTCGTTTGATGGTTGCCAGCATGTCAAAAAACTTTACACGTCATCACGCCGTTAACGAAAATTAGGCTAGAGGTCAATGTGAGTTACGATTTAAAATTTCAGGGTGAAAATTGAGTAACCTCAAATTTTAGGAACCAAATTAGTTGCGCTTGAAATTTCGAGGGTCAAATTGAATTTTAACTCCATCAGATTAACTGAAAATTGGTTCATTAGTCAATAAGGTTTGGCAGAAAATCAATTTGCAAGAGATAAATCAAACCATCATTTAACCAATAAACCAATTGAATCAAACTATTTTTAGGAGAAAAAATTAATTTTTTTAAAATAAAAATTTATATTATATTTTAAATAAATCGTTAAATTTTTGAACCAATTATTCTATCAATTCAATTACTGATTCGATCATCCCAACCTCTGATAGTAATTTATCCTAAATCATAATTTCCTGGAAGAGTGGTTGGTATGTACTCTATAGTCTATCCTGAAATAGATAAAGAAATTTGGTATATATCAAAAAAGAGTTTTATACCGAAATAGTTGTGCAATGCGCACACCCTATTTCCTTTTGGATTTCCCCCACACTAGACAGCCCAAAACAATCATTTAATAGTGTTGTAACAGGCACTAACCTACCTATTAATTCACATTTTTAAAAATTAAATAATAATAATAATATATTTGAAATTAATTAAAGTGTTAAATATATTACATTTAAATCTAAAGGTCACAGGTTCAATTTTTTTTTTTATTTTAACAAAAGTAGATTATATGATGAAAAGGTATTATGAGAAAGAAGATTTGGACAATAACACTCTCCAGATTCCATTATATTCATATTCCATTATAATATAGTATAGATTTATTCAAGTTTATCCTAATGCTTTGCTAAAAAAAACAAGAAAAAGTTTATCCTATTGCTACCTCCCAGTTTTGGATTGTTTTTACACTTCCGTACCTCCAACCTCACCAATTTCACTACTTGGGTTAGTTGGACGTGCGTGGGGTTTTATATATGTATTACATCAATTTAATTATTATGAGTAAGACCTTCAAATATTATGAATAACGAACAAGTTACCTTGAAACAATAGATTAAGGTATTGCAACTCTTAAAACGTATTTTATGTAGGATTTTTTTTTAAATAAATAAATATAATATCATATTTACTTAATTAAATAAAACTATAAATATTTATTTTTTTAAACTATGTGTGCAGTGTCGCTGGCAAAACAACAATAATTAATTTACACCAGTGCCGCGGGTAGGGGTGCGGCACACTGGCAAAAAATTTTTGACCAGTGCCGCGTGGGTGCAACATTCGAAAAGATGGGATGTGTTGCGAAAGCTGTCCTGCAGCACACAGCATTGGGGAATAGGATCCCTCAAACTTTAAGGGATCCTATTCCCAAGTGCCGTAGGCAGCTTCCGCGACACACTCCATCTCTTTGAATACCGCACCCACATCTCTTCGGATGCCGCACCCACGCGGCACTGGTCCAAAATTTTTGGCCAGTGCCGCACCCGTACTTGCGGCACTGCCATAAATTAACTATCTGTCGGAAGCACTTAATTATCTACCGGAGACACTGCACACATAATTTAAAAAAATAAATATTCATAGTTTTATTTAATTAAGTAAATATGATATTATATTTATTTATTTAAAAAAAAATCCATTTTATGTATCATACACACTACACAGTTGAGGGTAATCAAGAGTTCCGTCTTATATTCTATCACTATAATTAAATTAGAGAATTCATTATGAGAGTGTTACAATAAGATCATTATGAGAGTGTTACAATAAGATCCAAGGTTCCTGCAAATAATGAAACCTCAGACAAAAATTTCCCAACCCAGCACCCCTTTTTTCCGATGATGGGATAATCAAATAATATGAACAGACAACAAAAATAGCAGCACCTACATTATTAACTTGTCCCCTGATACCTCCACTTTCTTAACTCCATTTGATTGGCCAGTTTCAGAACCTTGAAATGGCAACCTCCGCTTCAGTTGATGCATTTCTGATGCAGATGTTTCAGTGGAGAAAGAACCAATGCCAGAAATAGCATATTTGTTTGCATTAGCATACCCGTTGCCATGAATGGCGCAGTCTTGCGCTGTTACTGACTTGCATTTGACAAGTTCTACATGCTCTGAATCTTCCCCTGAGATTTGATAATCCATTGAAACAGAAGAATCATCCTGGGAAGAAAACCCATTAGACAAGCGGGGAGAAACACTGGACTTAGCCATATCAGTATCGTCATGCTCTTCCGTGCAGCCTGAAATCTCTTTCGGAACAGATGAGCACAGATTTGATCTCCTCATATCCATATCACCCAAATCTTTGCCAAATTGAGAAGGTACATGAGACGATTCAATTGCCCAACATGAAGTCCCATTTGCAACATCAATCAAGCGGGTGTCCTTAGACTGTTCACAGGCAGAAACCTTCGGTTCCGAATTACAATGTTCAGCTGGAAAAACATCACATGCTCCATTGCAAGTTACAGTCACCATATTTGAGAGGCATTCAGCCTGTTCAGTTGGGCTAGGCTCCACTTCCACTTCCACTTCCCCTTCAACTGTCTGCATGTGTGTGTCTGAAGATTCTGTAGTTTGAAGGCCTGATGGCCGAGCAGTTACCCTGTCCAAGAGTATGTTGGCACAAACTCACTTCTAACCAAAATCAATTTTATAATGGGAAAGTATAGGTAACCAATATTTTTCTAACCAACAACTAGCCAATAAAAAATAGCACATCCGTAACTATTATTTATAGAACATCCACAATGAAAGTTATAGAACATCCAAAACCTAAAGTAAGTAGCAATCAACCAACTTTATATTTTTTAGAAATAGAACATCCGTAACCTAAATAAATAGAACATCCGATTTAAGTTATTGGCTGATGTTGGCTGAATTTTTATTGGTTACCTAGCATTGTTGTTTTATAAAAATCAAGTTCACTCAAACTTGAGTTTGTTAACGCCAATCAAAACACACACTAAATCATCCAATATTTTCCACTTCAATAAGAAAGTAATCAACATAGATTTATTTCCCAAGAAGGTAAATGCATTATGCTTCTACTCTAACTTTGATTATTACATTTTATATTTCAACTCAAAGCTCTCCTAGGTGAAAGGTAATAGTCAATGGCATATCTTTCAGGCACTACAATACTAATACTACATCAGATATTGGGGGACATTTAAAGAGAGAACATTAACCAAAATAAAAAAGGAGAGTATACCTGCTGTACAACAACATGTATGCACCTTGAGAAAGTACCTCCGCCAATTCCACTTGTGTTACCTGAGAAATAAAATGCAATCCAAACAGTGATATTAAAACTCCAATCACATTATGCAGACTTCAATAAACAAAAGGGATGATGTTCAAAGTTTCATATTGCCTACCTTCCAATCATCAATTCTATACCAGTCTCCGTGGAAATCCTTTATATAGCAAATGTAATGACCAAAAAAGGAAGCATTCAGCATGTCAATGTGGACTACAACACCATACAGCTTATAAATATCAGATCCATTGTCAACTTCACTCATGAAAGGGCTAAGATTTAGAGTCTCAGGGAATGTTACTCTCTTGTTAAGTTTGCCAAACCTCCCACTCTGCATGACAGCTCAGATAAAAAGACAATGAGAAAAATAAAGAAAAGTCTAACAGGAAGTCCATTACATGATGTAAATAATGTAATTGGAACATAGTCATAAACCACTGGTACAATTTACACTGCATGCAGGGCAATAGCCATGAATCATAAAACCAAAATTTAAATAATCCAGATCAAGTTGCTCAGACCTGAAATCTTTTTAAGGCAATTGTAAGAATATTTGGAGCTTGTTTGACAGTAAGACGTTTCCAAGCCTTGACATAATCTTTGCACCTGTTAACAGCAGCAAAAACTTGATTAATACAGGATCAATATCAAGTACTTAAATTCTCATATTTCATGACCGTAAGCAACATTCCACCGTAAATTCCTATAATCTCTTCCCAAATTCCGGTCACCAAAATACACCGCAGCATCTTTAAAAAGAATATGGTAAAATAAAAACAAGAGAGACAAATTTAAATAGGAAATAAAACTTGACTCTGGATTCTGGAATAACCAATCCTTAATTTGTTTGAGAGTTTTTAATTAAAAATTTTATGTCCAACTACCAAGAGACACTTAAAACATTATTAATTAATTTAGTAATATTCACACATTTTCTCAGGTAGCCTTACCCGTCACATTTATACATATTTTCACCATGAAGCCACTCCTTGGCAGTGAACTGATCTAGACATTCCTCCAAGGAAGCAGCATCTCCATGAATTTCAACAGTCAAGTCCATCATGTTTTCGTATTGATCTGACTTCTTCTCACATTTTGTGCAAAACACCTATTTTCACCAGAGAGTGAGGGAGGGGGGAGGATGCAGCAGCAAAATAACAAAAGTTGAAATTGGAACAACAACTGTGTTGCTATGACTGAAATGTAACACCAATAACAACTAAGCCTTATTCTATTAAGTGGGGTCCACTACATAGACTAAATGATGCCATGGTGGCCTATTGACCACTGAAATTTAACAATGAGAAGTCTGATAATTAGATATCTAACCTCAGATTGAAGGTGGCCACCAAAAATGTGTTGAATAAGGGTTGTCTCTTGAAGGTTAGGAGGGACAGCTTTTTCGCCACCATATTCATCAAGGCATACAGATTGCATAGTGTCAATTGCAAACCTACAAAGCATTCATAATATTGAAAGAAAAAACAGGAAAATTCAGTGCTGCATGAAACTATTATAAGATAAACATTAAATGCACAATTCTCTACAGGAAGTCAAGTAAAATTGCAGCAACAATGAAGAAACCTCATGAACTCATGAGCATCCTCTTGTCTTCCATAACCCAGTGTGCCACCAATATTAGGCAGACGAGAGAGAATGTTCATTGGAGAAAATGCCTGTGAACTTTGCCTTGCTTTCTCAACATGGATTTCAAATTCACACAGAAAGCACCAATCATTTCGTCTGCCTGAAACACCACATGCCTACAAAAGTAAGTAAGAATTAAGAAATAGTGCAGCAAGAACCAAACCACACAATATACGACATTACATTCTCTGCGGTGGCCATTTTCCAACAGGTAGGCGATAAGCGGCCTTGTGAATGACAGACATTGGAGAACCACATTTGCAAAGCAGCTGCACAGATTCAGTGTATGTAAGTCTCCCCAGAATCCATTTATTTCAATATATCACTGCCAGTATATAATAAAGCCAAAGCAAGATTCTAATAAGGTCATACCTATTCCCACAATTAAAGAGCCCACAGGGAGGAAATCCTGGCTTATCCCAGTTAAAGAATTTAACAAATTCATCATAAGGAAAAAGAGGCTGCAAAACCCAGAATAAACAGGAAAAAATTCTTTAGATTCAAACGGGTAAAAGAATACGTAATATAATTTCATCGAAATTTCCACAAATAGTTACATTTTTAGGCTGCTTGATAGGCTTGGAAATTTCACGTCCACAAGCAGGTACTAGGGAAATTGAAGATGTGCTTTTATTAACAACAGCAGAAGCTTTAAACCCTGGACTAGGTGGCCCAGATTGAGCCAAATTCATGGTACTATGAACTTCTTTGCATTTCAACTTATGCTCGGATTTCCAATGCATCTGTTGACACGCTTGAGAGCTGAACAGGAAAAAGACAAAAAAAAAAAGTCGGTGTTTCTGCCACTTCTTATCAGATAGAAGAAAATATATATATATTGAGCAACATTATCATACAAAAATAAATAACTAATAATCGATAAACTAGATGGTAATGTTAGAAGCAAAACACGATATAATGAAAACCTTCCTAATTAGCAAGAAAATTGAATTGCGAGAATCATATTGAAGAAGAAGAAGGAAGTGTAATGTTAATACCAATATCGGACGGATTTGCAGCGGGAACACTTCTTGGTGGCGTCTTTGGAGCAGACGGCGCAAAGAGGTTGGTCCATTGCGAAGGCGGAGGCGGAGGCGGAGGGAGAAGAAGGCATGGGATGAGTCCGATCAGAATCGAAATTGGCGTGAACCTCAAAGTACCTGGAAGCAGTGTTCTTGACGAGGGCGTGCAATCCAACGGCGACGACAACCGTGGAGAAAACCCACTGCAAAAGCCATTTGAGATCCCATGAGAGTCCTCCTCCTCCTCCTCCGCCTGCTGCTCCTCCGGAAGAGAGAAGCATCTCCTCCTAGGCTAGGGTTTTTCCCATACCCAAATATACAACAATATCATCACATGATTAAGGAAAATTAAGAGAGAAATTCTAGGGTTTGTGTTTGTTTCATGTGTCTGGACTCTGGAATATTATTATCGATGATCCCAATTCCGAATTGGGAGGTCTGTGAAGGAATGTTATAGTTGTTGATTGTAGAAACGGAAGAGAGAGGGAAGAAAGAGGAAGAGAGTTTATAAGTTAAAGTTAGTTTGAGGTGACCCACCCAAGCCAAGCCAACCCAGAAAACAGTGCTTAAGTTTAGAGGGTTAACCTTCTTCACTGCCTTAACTCCCTCAGCTTATGTTCATTTCCGTGACTGTGACGTGTGCGTTTGCTACTTGCTACATGGTGTTGTTTTTGTTCATTTTAGCACAATTTATTTATTTTCTTACATGCTAGCTCAATTTTCTTGGATCTTGCCGGACTAAATGTTTTTTTTGATGATTGAAAATTTTAATAACACTTAAGTGTGGATATTATCATATTTAGAAGTTTCTCTCCCATAATGTTTACATTGATTACACATCAAATTTTAATAGCACAAATTAACGATCAAGATTTAATATCCTCATTAGAAGACATTTTAGTATTTTCACCAAAGACCTTTTCTATATTTAATTATGTATATTTACATTAATAAAAATAATTACTTTTTATAATTAAATTAATAAATGTAATTAAATGATTGCATAAAAATAATTTATGCTGTTAGATTATTAGAGTATCAAAATAAAAATCCTTTATTATTTAAAATTATTTTAAATTTTTATAAAAATTCATATTCTCTGATTTAATATTCCTTTTCTCAAGATTGTTGATTCATGATTGAATGAAATAAAATAAAATTCCCATTTTTAAGAATATCTAAAAATGTTGATAATATTTGAGTACTTATATGTTATAGAGTAAAGGTATCTCTTTAGTATCCTGAAATAATAATCCATCAAAATGATATCTAAATTTATATAATTGACAAAAATAATACGAAATATACAAACTAAAAACAAATTTAAAATATTTAAAAATATAACAAAATAATTTGATACTAGATATATATTTTCAAAAAGTTTTACATTAGATTTTTATGCAATCTTTTTCAAGAGTAATTAAGAAAATGTAACAGATTCATTTTTTAAAAAAATTAGTGATTTGACCCGAAGTTTTTTTTTGTGTTTTTTTGTGAATGTCCAAAATTCTTTTAATAAATATGAAAATTCTAGAGATAATTTTTTTTTTCCAATCTTTTACATATAGCTTCAAAATAGTTATTCAAATGTTTCAATAAAAATTCAGGATAAACGTATGAGTCATTTGTTAAATATAAAATTGTTTATTACTTATAAAAAATGAAAGAAAAAAAATTGTTATTTTTATCACGTTACAACTTCTTTTTAAAAAAAGTATTTGTTTTTCATATCTTTTCAAAATTATTTTTATGAATGATATATATAAATTTTGTAATAACGAAATTTACCCTCCTAAAAATTATACATAACGTTTTCGTAATTCAACATAAAATATAACAAATCATACCATATAGTAATATATAAATGGAACATGAACATGAACATGTATGCATGGAGGAGCTGACCTTAATGGAATCTAAAACACCCCTAACCGCAAACTTTCTCTCACTAGTCACTAATCACTATTTTATTCTATGTTTCGCAATTGGCATGGGTAAGATAACACAAAATATATTAGACATAATAAGGTATGATTTTATAAAGTTACCTTTGGGATGAGAAAGGAATGGTTGGAGTCACGTGCGGTGGGCTATGTGCATGAGTGTCTTTGAGTCACCGGTGGATAACAGTAAAGAGTAAAGACCAAACACTAAAGAGAGAAAGATGCTCCAAGCAAACACATTTGGAAAAGGGAATAATAATCCATTCACATGTTATGAGCTATGAGGTTCCTTTCCCCCTTTTGCTTGTGCTTATAATAAATTTGGATTGGTTACTTACCACACTTCTCCTTCTTCTTCTCATGACTTCTCCATTAACTATAACTATTCATGCGCAATCCAACGGTGAGTTCTAATATGGTCCTGCCAAAATGAGGATCCCCAAAATCCCATATGTGGTGCCTTGTTGTTCTCCTCATATGATTGACGCGTGGAGTCCTTAAAAGAGCACGTATCCAGGGAAAACTGTTTCTCTTGCATTTGTGCTCAGAATCATGAAAAGAAAGAGAAACATAATTTAACCCCTACAATTTCATAAAACTATAATGTTATACAAAAGTGATTTACCAAAAAGTCCAACCAAATCCCTCTGAATACATGCTACTTTATTTTTAAAAACAAGGTTTTCTCTCATCTGCACCGTCTTCTCAAACTCGCTTCTTATCTTTTCTTCTTTTTTTTTTACTTTTGTTGTGTTTCATCTCGTCATTAAGGTTATCATCATTCGTCCATTTTGGTTGCAGAAACATTCAATTCATTACTAGTTCTTTTTTAGTCGTTAGAGTACATTTGAGTACATTTGAGTGGTAAAAAATGATGGTGATGATTATGATGATGATGGTGATGATGAAGAAGAAGACGATGATGATGAAGAAGAAGATGGACGCCGATTTTTGTAAAAATTCTGTTATGTTTTTCATAAAAATCCGGTGCTATTTTTTTTTAATAAAAATCCAGTTATGTTTTTAGTCGCCAGGCGTCCATCTTGGCGCCTGGACGCCTAGGCGTGCTTGTGATTTTCATGAAAATACGGTTCATTTTTTCATGAAAATTCACTTCAATTTTTCTTAAAAATTAGGTTATGTTTTTTTAATGAAAATCCACTTCGTATTTTTTCAAAATCCAGTTCAATTTTTCATGAAAATCCGCTTCAGTTTTTCTTGAAAATTTCGTTCAGTTTCAGGAAGTAGAAGAAGAAGATCATCAGCGACAACAACAGCAACGACGACAACAACGACAACGACAACAACGTGGAAGAGGGGGAGGAAGAAGAGAAAATGGAAGAGGAATAAGAGTTCTGTTTTTTTAATGAAAATTCACTTCGTTTTTTCAAAATCCGGTTTAGTTTTTCATGAAAATCCGCTTCATTTTTTTTCTTGAAAATCCGGTTCAATTTCAGGAAGTAGAAGAAAAAGAAAAAATCATCAACAATAACAACAACAGCAACAACAACAACACCATCAGCAACAACAACAACGTAACAGTGGAGGAGAAGGAGGAGGAGGAGGAAGAAGAACAGAAAATGGAAGAGGAAGAAGAAGAAGAAGATGAAGACGATGATGGCAGCAACATCGATGCGGCGGCAGCGACGACAACGACGGCTGCAACAGCGATGACAATGTAAACCATATTACAATATGCATGCAAGGTTTTTATGATTAGGTTTTGATGAATGACAACCATTATGGAATTGAGGACAAGCATCGAAGGATTCAAGATATAATTTCGAAAGCAAACAACAAGACAAGAAGACGAGTCCGCAAGCTTTGAAGATGGTTTAGTATCTTAGAATTTAGGTAAACTTCTTGTCAAGAACCAAAGTTTATTATCTCTCTCACACACACATAAGAAAATATTTTTAAAGAAAAGGTTTTTCGAAAACTATGGCCGTAAAAAGTTTTATAACTTGTTAGCTGTTTTAAAGCTTAGTGCATGCTGTCAAACTTGACCTT
>JASCZI010152794.1:0-12117 GCA_036250425.1 Stylosanthes scabra | reverse complement strand
CCAATGGTGGGACTTTTTTGGACCAATCCCAGAAATCTTGCCCTCTCCTACAGATGAAGGGTTCAAGATTTTTCAATCAAAATTTGACGAACAGGAAACATGTGTTTCTGTTATGTTAAAGTTTTTCTCAATCTTTTCATTGTCATGGGTTTTCTCGTGGCAATACAATTATGGAAAACCAGACCATCCAAAGGCATTCCCAATCCTACAAAGGCATGCCTATGTCAAATGGTGGTCTCAATTTGATTCATCAATGGCCTATCCCCAGAAGGTCAGAGAATGGTTCAAGAACAATCCTAAAAGTCAGAAGATTTCTGATCCAGAAACGGCCTCGTTTCTTAATCAGAGAGCCCAAATCCAAGCAGCCCTGGCAGGCTCACAATCAAAAAAATCAATTAAAGGAAAACTCAAACAGATCCTTCATCTTCTTCAAGAAGACGAAGAAGTCTTGACTGATGAAGAAAGTGAAGAGGGTAATCCAAATGAAGATGACTGTTTCGGAATCAACCTTGATGATGATTGAAAACCGGAACCGTTACAATCTGTCTAAATCAATAACCGGAACTATTCAGAACCAGAACTGTAACTATAGTCTAGGTCATCTTTACCTGTACTGTAGAAACAGTGAAATTTTCAATTATAAAAGGAGTCCTCGACTATGTTGTGAGGCACCCTTCAGTTTACACATTACAATCATAAGAAGTGAGAGAAGCTAGAGAGAGAAGCCCTGAGAGCTCCCTTGTAAGCTCTTCAGCTTTTCCTTCTTCCTCCCCCTTCTTCAATCTTTTTCTGCAATTAAGCATTCAATAAAATAAAAGTTTATCATACATCTCTCTCTCCCCCTCAGCTAGTGCAGGCGGACTACCGCTAGGACTAGCTTTCTTCTAACAACACTGGACGGATTACCGCCATAGTACTTATATATTTAAGTTTTCTGCATCTTAATATGTTCATAATATATCTGTTGCATCATTTGCATACTCCTATCTTCCCCTTTCCCTCCTTGATCCACACTGGGACATTTGATATATATATATATATAATTACTAAGGCGATATGATAAAACCGTCCAGCATTATTAGAAGAAGGCTAGCACTAGCGGTAGACAAAAGATGAATATTTATCAAAATGCATAAATAGTAAGACAATTACAAAGTAATCTCAATCATTAAGGGTTAGAAATGGTATTTCAGAAACCTTCTCATAGCCCAGGTCATGTTATGGTTAGATTCTACTATTAACATCCTCAATTCTCTGAACATTGTTCATTTGGAGACACAAGAGATGACATCATCTTCAATATTTTCGATTGAGCTTTCCACCATTGAATATGATTTTATAAACTCTACATTCCCATTCCTCCATCCCCTTCTTCTGTTCCATATGTTTGCTATTTTGTTGTTCATTTTCACTCCTTTAGGTTCAAGGTGGATAGTGGATGATTGATTTTCTTGCTTTCCTTCTAGTGTTTTGTTTCGTTGGGCTTAGATTCTTGAGCTCAGAGTTTTTTACTTTCCTTTATTGAGATTAAGAGACCCTCGGAGGTGGTGAGATAAAGAAAGTGAAAAACGAAGAGGGGTTGATGGTGGTGATTATGTGTGAGAGATAGGGAATTTGGTTGTTGATGGGAAAGGGTAAAATAGAAAATAAAAATGTTAATTATAACAAAAATAAAAAAACAGGTAAAATTTATGCAAATTAATTTTTATGGATAAAATTAAAATAAATTAAAACTTAATGATATTTAAATTTTTTTAATAATATTAGTGACAAAAAATATATTGTACCCGATAAAAAATCTATTCATTAGTTTTGGGCCTAAACATTAGTTGTTTCTTGTTTATAATTGTAAACGATGTGGCATGATTTTTGGCTTCCCAATGGCAGAATCGGCGACATGATTACTTATGTGCAGATCTTCGATCTCAATTTGACAATTACTGATATTTGGGACAATGGATCTTGATATTTGGGCAACCTTGCTACTCCCATCCATGTCTATGTTTTGAATATTCTCTCCGGTCTTAATCTCCAGGTTAGACTTGGGTTAGCAATATGAGCAAAGGCTACTCCTCCAGAGACGGATATTTTTTTATATTAGATCACAATATTGATATTAACAGAAGCGGTAATTCACAGTGGCTTCGGAGAGCAACATACCTAAAAAGGCGATATTGTTGATTTGGCTTGCTAGTATTGAGTCTCTTCCCATTGCAACTTTTCATCATCGGTGCGGCCTGAACACCTCCGATCTGTGCCCTTTGTGTGGGTTTGAACTAGAAACAGCCATCCACTATCTCCTAAACTATTATAAAGCTCGCACTTTTCGGGTCTTGTTTTCTCCTTCTCTTGCTCTCCCTGTTTCGGATTTCACTGCGTGGGTTTGGATGGCTCTCAGAGATGCCGAAGCTGTTATGACTGCTGGACTCTAGTGGCAATGGAGATCTCGAAATCATTATATTTTCAACGAGAGGGATAACTGGTCTCCCATTAAGATGGTGCTTTGTACTAGAGGTATGATTCAAGACATTGCGATGGCTAAGGTGAATTACAATGTGAGTATCTTTCCGAATAATTGTCGAGCTGTTTTACAGACTTTTGACACGTTTGATTACAAAACAAGAAATTTGAGTTTTGATCATTTCTAATGATCTGGGAGTGAAATCCAACTCCTCTAAAGACTCTCGTTTTCAAAGTGATTTTGTGACAAATCTTTAAGTTAGAAATAGAACAGTAACAAACGTAATACTCGAGTCTGAGGTGATATTATGGACTAAAATGTAACAATGATTAACCTTTCTCAGAAAACCAAAAGAAAATGTACTTTAAGTATAATAACCTTTTACAGAATATCAAAAGGTTACAAAGTTGTGAAACTTGAAGAACAACCCTTTACAGAATTTCAAAGGATCGTTTTACAGAAGTGAAACTGAAATGTAGAAGAGTGCTAAGAATGAGAAAGTACATGAAATGTAAATGAACTGGAATGTAAATGACTTGTAATAATGAAGTGTTAACAGAAATGAAAATATGGAAGGAGATCCTACACAGAAAAGTAACTTGAACAAAGTCAAAAAGTCACTGGGATGTGAAAGTGTTGAACTGTGTTTTCTGATTGCAATATTCCAATCTTTGACCCAAAAGAATCCTTCTTTATTTATATATTCGAACTACTAATAGTGAGATGCCATGTGGATAACTCCCTTTGTACCGTTCCTTCTTTTTGCAACTTCTTCGGGCTGAACTTTTTGAGTTAACCGTCTGATCCATGTACTTTGAACGACACTGCCCCTTCAAATATGGGCTGAACTTCGATAATCCTCTTCCTGGTAAAGCTTTGAGTCTCCAATGCAGTTTCTTCGACAGGGTGCTTTCTCGACACAATGCTTGCATCCTCTAACTTTTCCTCAATTCGAACTTTCTGAATCTTGAGCAATAAGAATGCTCACTTATCATTCGAATTAACCAAATTTCGAGTAACACGAGCATGTTTTGGTTGTGTTATCAGGGATCATTTGGGTGAGTGGGTGAAGGATTTCTTCGGTCATCTCCTTCTCTAAACCATCCGCCACTGTGAAATTTTTGTCATTTGGAAAGGCATTGTGCTTGCTAGGGATTGTGGCTTGCACAACATCATTTGTGAAATAGATTCTAGAAAAGCCTTCATTGTTGTCCAGCGTTTAGGGGTTCTCTAGACCATCCGCCACTGTGAAATTTTTGTCATTTGGAGAGGCATTTTGTGCTTGCTAGGGATTGTGGCTTGCACAACATCATTTTTGAAATAGATTCTAGAAAAGCCTTCCTTGTTGTCCAGTGTTTAGGGGTGAGAATACGTTGGGTTGGTTCGGGTTTGGGAAAAAGTAGAAATCGAACCGATTAAATTTTAATTGGTTTGGGTTGATTTTGATTTGAGATTTTTTTGGTAAGTGAATCCGAACCAAACCGAACCGATTAAATCCGGGTTGGATTGATTTGAGTAATTGGATACCCAATTGAAAATGAAATTTTGGAAAAAAAATTTGAAAAATATGAGAAAAATATTATAATAATAAAAAATTAATAAAACATAATATATTATCAAATTTATACTTTAATTTAAATATAATAAAATTTTTTGATGACTATAAATATAATAATTTGAGTTAGGAAGAATAAAATTATATATTATTATATTTTATTATTTTTTAAATTAATATAAACATAATTGGGTAATCGGGTTGCTTCGAGTACCGTGACATCAAAAATCAATACCGAACTGATTAAGGTCGGGTTAGTTCATATTTAACCCTAATTATACCAGATTACCCATCAGATATAGAACCAATATAATTATATTGGCTTAGTTTTGATTGGGTAATTGGACTATCCATACCCATGCTCACCCCTATTAGTGTTATGAGGAGAATACCAATGAAGTAGATGCTGACTTAATTTCCAAGATCCATGATCTTTTGTAGCTTGAATTGAAAAGTTGGGATGAACTTAGTTTTGCACAACGAGGTTGCCGAATGCTTGGCCAAGCATGGTCCTTTGAATGGTAATTCCTACATGGAATTGTTGGCTCATTCGAATGCTCTTCAAGATTTGATTGATCGTGAAACATTGAGGCGTAGTGCTTAGTTGATGTTTTCATTTTTTTGGGATAGGAAATAATTCGTCGATTATCACAAAAAATAAAGAGAAAAAAAAAGATAACCTATAATAGAACCAATTAGAGAAGATGTGTCTATAAAATAATGGTTTTAAACTTTTTATATTTGAACATTTGTTGAGACAAAAAATATATAAATTACCAAGAGATAATTACTCTACTCTATTCAACACCATGCTTGATTCATTAATAAATGAGTCTATTTATAAAACTTAAATTCAAATCACAAAAATTTGCAAAGTCTCCCGAATTTACAGTTATTTAAAATAAGATGAATACAATCATATAAATTATAACTTATAAATAAAAAAGACTATCATTATATATATTTTTCCAACCGCTATCCTTACACTTTTTTATTAAATACTAAATTGACACTTTTTTAAAAATACGGTAATTGACTTGTTTGTTAACTGTATTTGTTGTATTTTAAGTACTAAAATATATAATTAATTAATAATAATAGTATTTTTATGCGGATGTAAAGGTAATGTTTGTTAAAAGGATGTGTAAATAACATTATTCATATTTTTCATATATCAATAATATTATTAAAAAAATTCTTTTTTTTTTCGCATTAAATAAGTGAATGTAATTAGAGAAGACAATAGCGTCTCTACTCTCTACTTACTGCTTAAGCCGTAAAACTAACGTAGACTTAAAAGTGGGCCATACATGAGGAATGCACAGTTGCAGAGAGTTCAGCGATCTGCACTGGAGAATGGAGATGCTGAAACTGGAAAGCGAAGCAAAGCTAACTAGCTAAGCTGGAGTTGAAGTCCCTCTCTCCCTTTCCCTTCTGATTCAATGTTTTTCCTCTCACTCCCTCAAACATCCTCTCGCATTCATGCATTTCCCACTCTTCAATAACCGCCATCCTTCAACACCACACCGTTTCAATCTAGGGTTTCCCTGAACCCCCGCTCCCCCTTTCCCCTCCCTCCGCCATGGCCGTTAGGGGCGTCAATTTCAAGTGGTTCGTCTCAATCTCTTCTTTTTTCACTGTCCTCTCTCTTACTTAAACCTACAATTTTCATATGCAACTACTCTCTCTTCCTTGCAGGTACGATGGGTTCTTCCTCGCCATGCTTGCCACCAGCGTGTATCCTTTCAGAAACTCATATCATTATACTGATTTTCATTGATTTCTCTTTGATTGGTTTGTTCCATATTCATAATTGAATGGGAAAAAAAAGAAAAGAAAATCAAGCTAGAAGAATTTTATTTTCTATCATCTCAAGCCAGATTGATTAGGTGCAAATGTCCGATGGATATACATATCATAGATACTGATGATTTATTTTTTAGTGAAAAAGAAATGATATAAGGATAAAATAACGAATATAAAAGATCCTATGTTTCTGCAACGAATTGTTATTCTTTGACCATTTTTGACTTGTAGAGTTGTTGTGGCAATTAGTTGGAAGCGCTACCAATCTTGTAGCTACCCTTTGCATCTATGGATTATGGTGGGTTCCTTATGTTAATGGTGCTGGATTTATATTCTTTGATAAGAGAAGTTGTGGAATAATTTATGCTTATTTGCTCTTTTGGTTTCTTTGGATGGTTCAGGTTGATTACACTGCTGTGTTTATTTTCCGGCTTTTGATGTTTGTTGACAATGGGCTTGCTTCTGGAATGGGTTTGTAAGGCCTCCCAAACTCTCAACTTTTGAGGTTGTTTTTTAGTGTTCTCCATTCCAATTTGAATACAGAGAATTTGCATTGACTGATCCCTTGGTGAAATTAAAGTAGGATGAATCGATTTTGTACTATCTCTAGTTGGAAATAGTTGTCTTATTTGGAGATTTTGTTTTCCAGAAATAATTTTCCATTGAGACAATTTAGACATTAGTAATTAGAATCTTTTCTTTCTAATTGTACTCCTATTATTAGGCACAATATAGAGTGGTGGAAAGAAATAATTTTAGTAGAGAAGTTATGTCGTAATAGTAATTTTTTGTAAATATACCTATTTCACAGTTGATGTTTTGTTAAATCATTTCCTTAATCCATTTGAGCACTAAAGCTGGACATTTATTCTCCGATCTGAGGTGGTTTTCATCTTGGAATGACTGAAATCCGGCACTTTGTAACTACGGATCATGTAAACACAATAACATTGGTGCCAATGAATACCATGTTGTTGGAATCAATCTACATGGAACTGATGTGACTGTTTGTAGAATGCCAAGTTAAGGGCAACATATTCATTTTTATTACCAACAAAGAACAGCAGTTCTTGGCCTGATGTATGACTTAGGTTAATACTGCTACTATTGTGCAGAAGAAAGCAGGAAAATTTCTTGAAAATTTGTGTGGTTCTTATCACCTGTGGGTTTACTAAAAGGTTATGTTCGTATCTGGAATTGTGGAGTATGATTTTTCTGGGGTCCATGTCACTAAATTTTATGTTACTGTCAATCACTGAAGTGCAGCAGTACCCTAATGTTTTGATATATTAAATCCGAGTACTAATTCAGTTGCTATTTTATTTACCCATCTTTTCTTTGTTTCAGAGATTTTGGGTGGCAGCAGAGATATGCTCGTTTCTGTGGAAGAGTGATTGTCCTTTCAATCCTTGCATTGCTTCTTTATCCATTTCTTTGGGTTTGGACTATAATTGGTTCTCTGTGGTTCATCAGTTCCAAGACTTGTGTATGTGTTGCTTTCGTTTACTGCTCATTCCTCAATTATACTTTATAATAAAGCATATGATGCATGAAGCAAGTATTTACCTGCAGTTGAATGGAGATGGTAAAAGATATGGCTTTCTCATCTGGTTACTTTTTAGCTACTGTGGACTCATTTGTATTGCTTGCATGTCAATGGGGAAGGTTAGTACTACTTTGTTTTTACCCGTTAGATGTTTCTGCAACTTGTTTCTACTTTCCATGATCAAAGATCCTTTTTGCTCTGCATGTTGTGCTGTTCTTGTTTCAGCAACACAGAATACTACTTGTAATTGTTTCTTAGGTCTTTGTGTTTCTGTCCTCATTTTTGAATGTTGAATGCTTGGTAGTGGTTGACACGGAGACAAGCACATCTATTACGGGCCCAACAGGGTATTCCTATATCTGAATATGGGGTAAGTGCTATCTTTACTGTGAACCTGTGTTATTTAATTCTTATTTGGTATTATCCTGTATTCCTGTTATACTGTATTTCTCAATAGCATCTGGAATGATGTAGAAAGAAATCCTCTGCCTACCCCTCCTTGCTTACGAAATTGGACCATAAAAGATTCTCTTATTTTCATATTTATTGGCTAATGTTTGTTGATGTAAAAAACGACGTGTTGACATGTTGGGGCTACCATGGCAAAAAGACTGTAGTCTTATGATTCTTGTTTTACACATTATGCTATGATGAGTTTGTTTGCAATGCTTTGGTGTCATTTTTTTTCTTTTCCTTGTTCAATATGCAATAACATACTGTTATTTTTTGAGTTGCTGAGATGAGAATGTTTCATGGGATGTGTAGACACACAGACGTGATGGGATTGTAAAACAAATTCTTAGAAATTTTGGATAGCATCTATCATAAAAACTTGAAAAGAATGGTAGAATATTCTCTTAGGTAGTTTGACCATGTGTTGGGAAGGTTGGAAGAAGCACAGTTAATTAGTTATCAAATCTGTACCAGACCATCTGGTTTGACTGGAAAGCCAGTGAACCAGACCCCTAACAGGTTCAGGTTGATGTTTGGACTGCACTTGCAATTGAACCTGTCAAACTGGTGAACCCTGTCTGAACTGGACGGAGCAAACTGCGCTTGCTGGTAAGGTGGTGCCACACTTACATCAGTGGCGTGTTTGCCCATTCTTTCACAAAAAATAATTTCCCTGGCTCTCCTACCGGAATTATAATAAGCAGGTTCCCTAGGAAGACATCTCACCACTAGGCTATCATGGTTTTTGATGTACATTCTGTTTCTTTCTTAAATATGTTACAAAAATTAAATTACATTTTTAAATATTAAATGAATTAATTTTGATTTAAACGCTTTGATCAGTAACTACTGGTTGAACCACATACCTAGTTACATGATCGGTTTTGATAAAAACAATAGTTGAATATGAATACCTATTTGGTTCTCTATAGTTTGACTATGTTGATAAAAATAGCTATTTTCGTTTTGTTAGGTTCTAGTTGAAATGATCCGAGTGCCTGATTGGGCATTTGAAGCTGCAGGTCAAGAATCAAGGGGCATGAACCAAGATGCTGCTGCATATCATCCTGGACTTTACCTAACTCCGGCTCAGGTTATTTCATATGTGATAGTTAGAAATATATTGTTTGGCTTCTGTCATGACGCATGAAACTATTTGTATCAGTATCTTGTGTTTTTATATTTCTGATTTAAGTTTCCTTTTTTATTGTATTAATTCAAAAAAAAAAAAAAAGGCTGTGCAGTTTCATTTACTAATTCTTGAGTTTCTTTGTTTGAGTGTAGAGAGAAGCAGTTAAAGCTTTAATTCAGGAACTCCCAAGGTTCAGCCTGAAGGCTGTTCCAACTGATTGCAGTGAATGCCTCATCTGCTTAGAAGAGTTCCGTGAAGGCAATGAGGTATATAATAGATCAGGCCTTATGCTTTGTGCTTGAAAAGCATGCTTTTAACTAACTACTTGAATGATTGATAAAACTTTTTGTCCCATCTGAATATATGGAACTCTAATTAGCAATAGTAACAAAATATTGTTGTAAAATAATACATGTTCCATCAATCACATTACTTTAAATAATCTATTTATATACTCCCATCAATCACATTACTTTAAATAATCTATTTATATTTATATACTCTTTTTTCTGTGTCTATATTCACAAATTAATGTTGCTCTATATATCAATGAAGTTCCGATGCAATATATGTCATCAAGAGCAATTGAAAAAATTGGTTTCTTACATCATATGGTGCAGGTCCGTGGTCTACCTTGTGCTCACAATTTTCATGTTGAATGCATTGACGAATGGCTTCAGCTGAATGTGAAATGTCCTCAGTGTCGTTGCTCAGTTTTTCCGAATCTTGATCTTAGTGCTCTGTCCAATATCCGTACTGAATTTCAGCAGACTTCTGAGAGTACTGTTGGGACATCAACCAGATATGTGCAACTGCAACCTTCTAGCCAGAGTTACCTGTTGAGATTACAAGGGCTTGTCCACCCAGTGCATGCTGAAATTGCAGGGCCAAATGGAGAGACAGACAATGCCTTAGAAAATGCCGAAAATGGTGTTTTACCTGTTACAACCAGAAATATGTCTAACCGGTGACTGGGCCTCTGTTGAAACAAATGCATGCCTGTTCCTCTCTTCTTTACAGAAAATTATACTTCTTTTTGAACTTCTATATTTCTAACCCATTCTACGGGAAGTTGAAGGACATATATCCATATCAGGTGATTGTCTGTTTGGAATTGTCTTCAAGACTTCAACTAAGAAATTTCCTGTTTTGCTTAGGAATAGATCAGCTTCCTTTATCTGAGGAATCTTGTAGAAATAACACTAGATAAATGAAATTGTACCTTTTTTGCTTAGGAAAAAGTAGGGTTGGACCTGCAGATGTGTAACTGTATATAGTGATCTAATAATTGAAGAGTTAAAATTCTCAAAGTTGTATGATGAAGTTTATTCTTTCTATTGTTGAAACTTAGGGTTTATGGGTTTAGGCTATCTGTTTCGCTTCATCAAGACTCGTTTAGAAATAGGATTGGCTATTCTGACTTGTTAGAGTAAAATGTCTAAAGCAGTAGTCTATTTCATTTTATGACGGATTTAACTCTTTTCTTATAAATAATAAAATTAATTAAAATAAAATTATATAAGTAAAAAGTTAATTATAATTAAAATATAAATAAAAAAATTGTCAAATTACCACACAATTTCTTCTTCACATTAATAAGGTTCTCCATCACAATATCAGTTTGCAAATCACTTCAAAGAATAAAAAATTATAATTTCAACTTAATTTACAATTAATAAACAGTTTTGGAGCAACAACAAAATTTACATCATACAACACAATAATAAAATTAGAATTTTATGATAAAAAATCATCTTTGTTTTAAGAAGCAAATTAACGTATGCCGTTCAAAATATATACAGGAGGACAATATAAATCAAATATAGAAAAAAATAAAAATAAAAACAAAATTAAATAATAGGGAAAAGTACATATTTACCCTCCACCTTTTATAAATTGTACAAAAGTAACCCCTAGGTTTTGGATATACGAAGAAGCCACCAACCGTTCGATTTAGTGGACAATGATGCCACTCCGTTTGAATTGATTCTGATGGAGCAACGGAGAAGGCTGACGTGGACCGTAACGCAGCTGAGCCGGATGTAACGGTGCCAACTTGTCATGCTCCATCAATCGTTTGACACAAAACGACGCCATTTTCCCATATTCAGAAAAAGCGACGTTGTTTCCCCAATACCCTTTCGTTCCCATAAAAACCCTCATCTTCCCCCTATTATTACATTTTGCCCTAAAAACCATTCAACTTCACTCACTTCGCTTCGCTACCGTCTTCCCCCTCCTACAAGCAAACCGAAGCTTCATCTTCACGGAAGACTCTGTGAAACTGTTGGCGACTGAGGCTGGAGCTTTTGTTTTGAGGATCGCAAGGCTGATCGCAGTCGTCGATCAAGGTTAGTGAATAAATTTTTTCAAAATAATGTGTGAGTAGATGATGTAAACCAGGAATGTAGTTGATTTAGGTCGTTTGATGTTGGTGAATGTTAAAGGGTTAGGGTTTCTGGAGTGAGTGTTATTGGGGTTTCTGTTTTTCTTATTCCCTTTGATGATGCTTTCTGCAGATGGACACCATTTATGTGACTCCTGTTTATCATGTGGGAGGGAGATTTGTCAAGGATGAGGATGGTGTGGTCAGTTATGAGGATGGCTAGATTGCAAAGTTTGATTCCATGGATATTGACTTTGTCAACTATGGGGATTTGGTGAAACTGCTGGAAAGCATTGGCTTTAATAAGTTCAAGAAGCTGAAATGGTATGATTTCGTTGAGGACGTTCTTGAGAGGGGGTTGCATCCTCTCAATGGAGATGTTCACATCAACGAAATGTGCGAGCATTTGATGAGGAACATTGGGCTCGTGAATGAGTTTCATGTGTATGTCGAGCACGAGGTAGATGTCCCTATACCAGCAGAGGTTGAAAGGGAGCCAGAGGTGGAAGAGGTTGTGGTTGAAAAGGTGTTATCTTCATCATCATCTTCTACCGATGATGGAGGTTATGAAAGCGCCGATGATGAGTTGTACAAGCCTCCCCTGTTAGTCACGTAGCACGGATACTCAAGAGGGGGGTGAATTGAGTATCTCAACAACAATGAATAATTTTTGCAGAAACGTAAATATCTAAGAATAATAAACAACACAAGTGCTTGTACTAGTATTTTTCCAAGGGACTAAGTCAATTCCTAGCCACTTATAAGGAGCTTGTAGTTT
>JASCZI010152790.1:0-12159 GCA_036250425.1 Stylosanthes scabra | reverse complement strand
ATATATATATATATATATATATATATATATATATATATATATATATATATATATATATATATATAATACTTCGGCACTTAGCATTTGACAAGTAAAGATAAAGAAAATTTAAAACACACAAGAAAGAAAAGAAAAGCACACAAGCAAACAACCTAATCAAACTAACAAACATAAGCAAATGCACAATCAATTTATGATGCATGCCTAAATTTCCTAGTGCAGGAAGTGAGCTCACTTGTCGGTTGACTTCCCGCACCCAACGACTGCTCCAAGCATGGTTCCTCACGAGCGAATGTCACGGAAACACCGAAGCAACCCGCACCGCCCTTTTGTGTGCTTTTCGCGTTGCCCCTTCACGGATCGTAAAAGTTGGTGAGGATCCCGTCACTTGAGCACCGTTTCCGGGGCTATCGTCAAAAAAGGTTGCATCGCTCATGAGTCACGGATAATTCCCCACCGTAACAAAGGAACTACCCCTCCAAACAGTGGCACCTTATACCTCCAAGGGGATTGTGCTTCATGGCAGTGCCATATTATTCCACACCTTCCTTAGAGTGAGCGAGACAAAACCACCATCCTCACAAAAAAGGGAGCTCTGAGTAAATGGGACAAAACCACCATCCTTAACAGGCTCTGTGATAATATATCCATAACCGCCCATTTCCTCTCTTTTCTTAATTCATCCTCAACTCATCATCTCCGATTCATAGAATCGTTGGCCGTAAGACATAACGTAACTGATGGTCAACGTACAAACAGACCACTCAGTCTTAGTCAACCAATCGATGTAATTAAGTTGAGTTCGATGAAACCGATACTCGTCCTAACTAACCAATCCATTACAAGAGAACAAGTCCGATCCTAGACCAAACCCGTCCTCAAGGAATGAACCCGGTCTGGTTAAGCCGTCCCATACCGTCCGAACCGGATCGAATCGGTTTGACTATCTTACTTAGATAAACCTAGATTTGGAAGTCTTTCTCTCTTAACTTCCTTATTTATGCAAGAACCTCCAATAACCACTTAGACCTTTTTGTAAATCCATAAAATCTGTTTTAAATCAAATAACTTAGAAAATACTTTAATTAGTAACTATAGGAATTACTCATAAAACCCCTTATCTCTTTTACTTATTTATAAATAGGCCCCAAATCATATTTATATATATAAACCAACACTTTTTATTTATAAAAGACCATTTCAGATTTATTTCTATTCTAACATTTATTTATCATATTTATAAAAACAGATTTTGACCATATATTTTCGAAATTACTCCTTTGCCCCTAATGACCTTGTGTTAAAGTCTAATTTAACCTATTTTACCAAAACTTGCATATATTATTTATTTTAAAACATTTTTTACCCAAACCAGTTTCATTTTAACCCTAAAACTTATATCTATCTTCAGTAAACACAGTTTTGAAAAAGACATTTTCTAAATGACCGTTTTACCCTTCTCTTTACCCTTGCTTTTCCGACATCACCCTATTTAAATAGTAATTCAGTTTTACTTAAAGTCTTAATAATTTAACCACCAAAACAGAATATTATACTTAAAATACACATATAAACCTACCATAAAGACAACTTTAAGAAAATAATTTTGTAAATACCCGTTTTACCCTTTTTACTTTAAACTAAAAGAAATCACTTTAAAACACTTTGAAATATGACAAAACTTATTTCCTCCACTTCCAATATATCAAAACCTTATTTTGTCACATATCAACACTTTTCAAATTTGAAACTTTTATAAAATACTTAAAATGACCAAAATGCCCTTATGGCTAATTTTCTTTGATTTTTACAAAACTTTGAGTACCAAAATACCTTTTTGTCATAAACTTTTCCTCAAAATATCTTTAAACTTAAAACTCTCCCAAATCTAAGATGATCTCTTAGGCCTCATCATCATAATCAATCTCCCAATCATTCCATTGATCATCAAAACAATAATAATCATCATATTCATAAAGGCCGGTTCGGCCATAAGCTTGCATGCATCATAAAAATTCATATTCATACACATCAACATATATAATCATCAAATCATCACTCATCATCATAAAACATCCATCATACATAACATGCAAGCATAAAGGCTTCAACTTTATCCATTAAAAACCCATTTTTGTTCAAGTTTACCAACTTTGCACATTTTTACTTCCTTGTTCATAATCAAAATCTCATAAAACTCTTTCTAGTAAACCCTAACCCCCTTACCTCTTGAAGATCACTTTAAAATATGACAAGATAACACCAAAACTCCTTGTGTCACCACGGTTTGGCTAGGGTTTCCGAAGAAAATGACAAGAACACCCAAAATCATTTTGAGCTTCGATCAACCTAGGATTTCTTCAAGAAAAACTAAACATAAAACAAGAAAGGTAAGGATCATAGGCTTAGATCTTCAAGAACATCACAAGCAAGGGTGGTCTTGCATTTACCTTTCAAAAACTAAACAGAAAATGAAGACTAGAAGGATGGTAATGGCTCGGTGCGTGGTTGAAGAAGAAAGGACAAAGAGCTTGAAGTTGATGATGATGATGATGAACCGAGTAAGTGTTGGTGTTGGTGATGTCTCGGATCTTTGAGGAAGAAGAGGTTGAGGTTGATGATGACAAAATGGGGTGATAATGATGAAAAGAAGGTAAAGAGGATGATGATGATGTGCTCGGTGGTGTTGTTTGGTGGTGTCTATGGTTCATGTGTTCTTGATGTTCATATGAACGTTCAAAGTGCTTTTGAGGAAAACTAAAGAAAAGTGAACTTTGATCTTGTTTGTGAGAAGAGAGAGTGTGTATTTTGTATTTGTATTTGAATGTGGTTGAATGATGTGATGGTTAAATGAAGGAAGAGTGAGAGAGAATGAGTGTTTTCTCTTGCGAATAAAATGAATGAAAATATGAGAGAGGGAATGGAGTGGGGTTCGGTGGTGTTAGGAGGGGAGTGAGTGATGAGTTTTGTTGTTTTTGGTTTTTGAATATAAGAATGAAAAAGTGAGAGTGTGGTCTTGGTTTAGGTGTATGTATATATGTGGGTAAATAAATGAGAGTGAGTGAGTGGGGAGGGGAGTGGCTACGGTAAGTAATAAGAGAGAAGGGGGAAGAGAACTTCTCTTTTTTTTCTTGTCTTGGTTTTTATTGGACAAAAAACAAGAATGAATTATTTTGGTAATGTGTATAAAAACAATAGATAAATAATAATATAAGAATATATTATTGAAAGCTTATCACATGTGTCAGTTAGAATCTTTGTAATATCATGTGTCGTGAATTGTGCCCGTCAAGATTGAAACGAAATTATTTTAATGGTTCTGATTTGGCTAATTTGTTTATGATGGTATGTTTTATATGATACCTACGATGGGCTAGCGATGGCCATTAATGATTACCCGTTTCATGTTTTGGCTGTGTCCTTTGTGGGACGACTTGATTTAAGGTTCGGCTGGATTATTTGTAGCCTTTATTGTTAACTTTTTTTTTTGTTTTTTGTATGGGCCTTGTTAATCCAACTAGTGTAATTAGCAACAAATAATGTTTTTTTCTTTTGGTAACTTAAACAAAAAAATCTTTAAATGCTTTAAGAATTATTTTATCTGATTAGGAATTAATTTATTAATTTTAATACTATTTAATTCATTAAATACTGTTTGAATTATTTAAAATATCATTTTTTATACCCAATAATTTTAAAATATCATTTTTTATATAAGTGAATTGATTCGAAATTGAAATTAATAGATAAAGTAAAACAGTCTCACACTATGAAGAGGATATCCTCTTCATAGAAAAGAATATCCTCTTCGTAGAAAATTAATAAAAGTTTATCATTTATATAATATCTGGATATAGTAATTAAAAGTAATATCATATTCAAATTAAATTAAGACAAATCAATGGGAGAACAAATTTCACATTTAATATCAAATTACTATTTATACCAGTCTTACAAATACTACTTTATGTGAATCCAAATGAAATTGACATGAAAACTAATATTGGAATGTTTATGATACATTATTTGATTTGCATTTTTAATTTTTATTTTCGAGATTTTCTATAAAAAATGGCTGAAAATGAAAACTCAATGAAACTGCAAATCAAATATCATTATTTTACTTTATAATTTTTGTTTTTTGGTATTAATTATATGCATATATGGATAATTAAATTATGCTTGTCTAAGCACTTAAGAGAGAAAGACTTATTGCTTCACTCATAACAATATATATAAACGGAAAATTACAGAAGAAAATATTTAAGTTACAACATATAAAAACATCAGAAAAGTGAAAAATTATTTTTTAAATGGAGGTAATATTTATTAATAAAATCTTTTCTTTTATCATATAAATGGATTATGGATTAGAGGTTCGGTTTTGACTAATCCAATTTTGTCAAATAAGAAAAATCTATATTTGGAAGTCATCACTTGATCTATGCACAATGAGAATTGAGTGATGAGACTCAATGATACACCAAGAAATGATTTTCATATTTTTCTTACTAAATTAAACTAACATCTAGAAAATTTATTCAGAGTCAATACAATCTACAAAATTTATTCATACTAAGTACAATCACAAACATGGATATTAGGGCCCAATTCTACGGAAACTGTTACGGACCAACTCGAGACCCAATTCTTAGAGAATAAGGCTATGAATAAGTGGCCCAAAAAAAAAAGATAAATCATCTAAAACAGAAAAAATATGATATGATCTCAACAGATCCAATGAGGATCTCAACCACCCGAAACTATATAAGTAGGGGGCATCACCCCCTCAAGGTACGCATTCTATCACCCTACCCCCCATATTTGACCTAAAATTCCATAATCCTTATTCTGGACTTCTAGGACTATTCTCATTCATATCAACCACCTTCTCCGTCATAGCTCTCGGTTACGTCAGAGAGCTTGTCCACCGAAGGCACATCTTCTTACCTCGATCATTAAGGCTCGACACCCTATTCAAAATTCTTTGGACAATCGTTAAGGGACCCGACCTTAATAGAAACTAACATCTTTGCAACAGTAAGAAAATTTACAGTTGGTAGTTTTAACGTAAAGCATGAAAGTCCAAAAAAAAATGTAAAATATAAAATAATTTGCTTCAAAAATTTAGTAACACCAAGCCTCCCCTTTGTGTCCATATGATATTTTGTTGATGGATCTATTTTAACCATGTTCAAGATGTAAGTCTAACTCCCTAATTAATAGAAGAAACTGAGACAGCTGCACCATCTCAGATGGCAAATAATATTGCATTTGCATCATGTTAGATAATTGATCATTAGAGGGCACATATGAACCCTGCATCATCATCATTGATTGTTCAGATGGCTGATATGAACCCTGAATTGTCTGATATTGATTTCAAGGAGCAAATTCTTGATTTCTTAACATCATTTCCTATATACATATAAAAGGGAAAAAGATAGCTTTGGATAAGATTTTCTTAAGCCAAACAAATGATTTTTCTGTAAGACTAATGGAATTAAAAAGGAATTTTTTATGAGGAGAAACAAAGAAAGCATAGTCATATTGAACTAATGCCAAAATGAATACTCCAAAGAATTATAAATGCTAGATTTCTTTTGTAAAATTCACAAACAGCAGCAAGATACTAAAGCTGGCTATGTCATTAGCCTGACCTTTAAAACTATAGAAGTAATTAAAATTCAACAAAACATACCATTAAAGAATGACATTATAAATGTGAAATGCAGAATTTTATTATACACGAGAAAGTGAGGTAGATAAAATATGCATAAATTACTTATAAGATCCAGGTCTTCCTTTTCTATAATGTCAACGTCTACGATCTGAGTTTAATAATGCTTCAACATCCATCAACAAATAACAATTCATATTTATACATAATCAAAAGGTAGCAACATGTATAGATTTAGGGACAATGTCCTTTTCTTTTTTCACACCTACAATCAAAGAGAATTTGAGACACATTATTTTTGAACTGGATTTATTTTTCCTTGTTTGTGTACTATACCGTTTTTTTTGAACACATGTGAGATATATAATGCTTTGAACAACAAACCAGCAAGGAGAAAACATAACAATATTTAATCAAAGACCATACATAGTAGAAAAGCACAATTATTAAAGGCAATCACCTAAAATTCAAATAACCATCTTTAATTCTAGCCACACAAGTTGATTCCTTAAAACCAATAGATACTACTGAATTTACTACATAATTTGTTGTCATCATTTTAAAAGCCTTAACCTCCTAGTTCAAGTATCATTTATCTCTTAAAAATCACTTGAAATAATTAATTACTTTCACAACTGTTACATTATGTGGACATCATCAGCACTCAGCAACAACATAGAAATCACAAAACATAATCAAATAACAATTCCCCCTTTACACCAACTTGTAATCAATAAATAAATCTCTACAAATTTAGCACTTCTATATCACATACTCTTATTCATTAATGCTGTCACAGATTAAAAATTATATCAATTTTCTCTATTTTTTATATAAATTCGAAAGCTATATACTCCTTCTTCACAAATAATTCTTTTGTGGCCTGAGTGTATATATATACACACACATAGAAGAAAGAATTTATATTTAAGTAAATTTTAGAAACCATTAGATATGGTGTTGCTGGTGCCTATAATAAAATCAACAAAATAGAACCAAAAAAAAAAAAAAAATTCTGAGTGCACATCAATGACAAGATAAGAGAACAAACAACAATTAGAAGGAAATAAAAAGTACAATCAGGAGAGTAATTATCAACTCAAACTAAGAACTAATAACCAACAATAGAATTCAAATATGACAAAACATAATTTGTAGTATTTATATAATTGAGTCATCCATATTGAGGTATATATGACCAATTGACCATAGACACATGCATACATGAACTACTTCCCTAAAAATGACGTTGGATCCATTTTTATAATCCCAACCTCGACAACATCAATGACAGCATCAATGGCCACATCAAGGAAACCATCCTCCAACAAACAATCCCCAAATGAATTAGAAAATTCCCAAGAACACAGCCGAATCAGTATAGTACACTATAGCAATTATTTGACTGCAACCATATAGGGAATATTTCTAAAAAAAAAAAAAATAGACCCAAAGTTCATTACTTTAATTCAACCACCATATTTAACATTGACAAATTTTCTCCTGTGGTACTTTTACGATATTGTCCATTAAATGATTGCATCAACCCTCTTAGAAATGTTTAATTCACCAGGGAAAAAAATTCAAAGAGAATAAAACAAGTTGAAACAATTAACGATACATTGCATGGTATAAAACAGACATTCAATGATTTGAGACAATTCCAACTAGCACAAGTAAAGGATACTCAAGGTTAACAATAAGGCACTAAATACTGCAGATTTAGAACATAAACACTAATAGCATGTAGGATTACATTGTATTCATAACACGCAGCGGAAGTAATAAAGTAATCCTAATTGATCTATTTTGTGTACAAGATTTTATTCAAACAATATAAGATCAGATACAAATACCTGAATAGTAGAAGAGAGTCTTTATCCTTCGAACATACGAAGGCACTATGCGTATCCACACCGAGACTAATCATTGCTATCAACTCTTTGATCAACGGAAATAATTGAGAAGTTCTTTGCAACTATTTGCAACCAGAATTCTTCACTAAGAACTAAACTTGTGTGTTTGTATGTGCAGAAGTAAATGAATGATATTTCATCGAATGAGTACCTTTACTAATGTGTACATTTATTTATAGTGTGAAGTCGTAACTGGTTTAAATCTTAGAAATCTGATCTGATCTTATCTTATCTTATTTCAGATTTAATCTTATCTAGTTTCAGATCGGATCTTATCCCATCTTCAAATTTTAAACCCATTTAGATAGGATCTTATCCAATCTTCAAATCTAAAATTTATTTTAGAATAACAGATTATTCTTTAACCATCACACAAATACTTTCAATTATCATACTATTATTATATTATTGGTGCTAGCAAATAATACAATAATATTCCATTTGAATTAAGATAATTATCTATTTGATCAAATCAAATAATAATTTAGATAATTCTTTAGCAAAGTTCAGAACACTCATTAGTATGTGACCCCATGTTCAACACTAAGCGGGTAGTAAATTAGCCAAACTAAATTTACTAATCGAGGTTGGCGTCTAGCAACACTCCTCGACGACCCGATAGTATGAAGTAATTATACTTGTCAGAACCAGTGAAGAACAAAGTATAATTCCTTCCATCTTTCCAGCTACCAGTTAACCTTTAGAGTATGGTATAACTGTCAAACTCTAACTTGTTGACTTTATTATAATGAACTAATGAATGACTCAAGAAACTAATTTCCTTATTCATTCAATCTTCTTGGCCAATGTTTTATTTAATTCAGTCATTATAATCATGGAGCTCAAACTCTTTACCGAGAGTTGATGGATTCCTTATTTAATATTCACTAATTCTATAAGCATTTAAATCATACCCAATATCCATTCAACTAGCACCCTAGGGCATTAGGTGTCCGGAATCAAAGTATAACAAATACATCATTAATTACTATGATAGTCGCAGGTCGAAGGAAACTCTAATACAATGTTCATCGTGAGAATATTCTATTGACAAATATACGGTAATTATAACCATTAGAAATTCTCTGAGTCAGTTCAATGGTCATATCTCTATATGCACCATCTATATATATAATTTAATAACTGAGATCTATTAATCTTCATCCAATGAAGACTATTATATATATATATATTGATCTATCCAGATTATTTATGTCCATTTTAATAATCCTATGATCAAGAATATTTTAGATTAAATTTATAAAAGATTTATTTCTTAATATTATGATTTCAATCATAATAATAAATCCCTAAATTTAATTAATGACCTTATTATATTAACCCTTTAATACATATAATAATAATAAATTATCTTACACATGATAAATTGGATTATATTCATATTACTTATTCCCAACATACCACATCTATGAACCATGCCAAACTTAAACTTCTACTAAATAAATATTATAACAAACGAATACTACCATAAAAATAAAAGATTTCATTCCAAATGAGTGTACACATATTAACTAAATGAAGAAGAAGAGTGAGTGGGGTTGCAAAGATAATAAAGTTGCTCAGAAAACTAACCAAAAGCTGGAGCTCATTGACATTTCCATCAACTTCAAACCCATTGTTTTCGACAGATACTGCCAAATGTTCCACACGCGAAGTAGCGGAGCAATCCATAAGTATCAACAATCCTGGGACAAATTCAACCTATTTTTTGTATCCGAACCAAACGTCTTCGAAGGAGTACAGGAAAGGAACCCAGAATTGATATTATTGAACTAAGGCAGGAATGAAATGCATCGTGTTTATTTTTAGGGTTTCAGACGCAACTCTATCAATTAACCAAGACAATACACGATTTAGGAGAACACATTTTCAGAAAGGACCTTAATAAGCAAACAGAGGCCCATCAGAGATAGCTGCCTTAATTGGTAAATTATGATAAATAAGCAAGGATAAAAAGAGGTTTTTAATGTGAGGAAGAAGATATATAAATTATAAAGTGACCGTTTTAAGAGGAGAGGAGTGCCATATGATATGATGTAGCGGTCTTCTTCTGTGACATACGGGAAAGTTTTCTTATATTATGATATTTAAATACCATAAATCTCGGATTTTTTATTATAATAAATATAATAAATATATTATTTACCAAAATGCACACGAAGCCAGGAATTTACGAATTTGGGCCAGCCTTACATAACACGGGCTACCTAGGCCCAATGTGACTTTTTTGCGTAACCTGGTCCTGACAAGCCCGAGTTAGGGTCTTTTTTTTTGTCCGGATGTTAACACGGGCTAGGCAAGCCAGTGTTAGGCCAAAAAGCTTTTGGACCGATTCTAACACGGGCTTGGGTCCACCGTGTACCCAAATTCCAGCATGCTAGCCCGTGTTACGAAAATGCACCATGGGCCAATGTAGCCCGTGTTACCAAGCTGGGCTACCCGAGCCCGTGTTAGGGCCTGCCCTTGCCTTTAAAAGAAGCCCATCTCCAGCTCAGTTGAAGCACGAAGATGGAAATACCTAAGGCGGGCAGGCTTGGGAATGGGTGGGTTCGGCATTTGTAGAACCGCAAGCGGCGGAAGAAATTTCTGCCGGTGATAGTCCTCCTGATTTGTGGGGTGTGGTACCATGGTGCAACGGCTACCGGTGATAGTCCTCCTGACATTCACTGATTATTTGTGCACCGTGCGAGTCCGAGACAGCCTGCCTTTGCGGAGAGCCCCAGGCCCCTCGTGAAGAACCCAAGGCCAGCAGAGCAGAAACAAGCCCCCGGCCGTTTAGGGTTTTTTGATTTCTTGTTACAGTTGTGGCGGCGGTTGTAAAATTTGCTGAAGTGTGGCATGTTGTGTATGAACCACGAGCCGTATGTACAATGGTTTTGTATTTCTATTTGTGTAAGACCTTTATAAAAATTGCGGTTAGTGTGGTTTTATATACGTTAATTTACATTAACACCTCAGTCAGCGTCGCTATGGTTTTATGCACGTTTATTTACAATTTTTTGTTTAATAAATGAGACACCAAGATAGCCAAACATTTAATAGGTAAAAAAATTAATTAATTTATAAAAGTATAATAAGAATAATGTTATGTTACAAACAAATAAGTTTATTATTACTCGCGCGCAAAATGTTGATTATTGCTAATAATAAAAAATGCCACCTCTGAATATTGATTTAAATTTCGTGAGGTATCAAAAAAGTAAATTTATATATTATAACTAATTAGTTGATAATTAAATTTTGTGCGTGAACGTAATGTTGATGTTATTTTATACTCTCTAATTAGTTACCACGATGGATTTGAATCGTTCCAGAAAATTATATGTAGATAGTTATTAAATAAGCGGACTTTAAATTAACAGGCCGAAACAAAATAAAATTAACCCAAGATAAATAATAAATAAACACCATACTATAAATACTGGTTTAGAGATACCAGAAATCTTGGAATGGGTGGGCCTCTGTTGGTGTTTTTTGGTTTTTTTGTTTTTTTTTTCCTGGGCCGTGACATAACTCGGGCTTGGCAACCCCAGTTTGCCCTAACACGGGCCTGGCAGACCCGAGTTATGTTCCTGGGCCTGGCTAGCCCGTGTTGGTGTTTTTGGCTTTTTTTTTTTTCAGCCATAACTCGGGCTTGATACCCCCAAATTTGGCAAATTAATGGGCTCTAGCCCGTGTTAGGGCCACAAAAGCCTGTCCCAGCCCTAACACGGGCTTGGCATACCCGAGTTATGCTATTGGGCCTGGCTGGCCCGTGTTGGGCCCAACCTGCTTGTCACGTTGCCCAACACGGGGTTGGCAACCCCATGTTCTCATTTTGGGCTCTACTAGCCCGTGTTAAGTCAAAATGGGCCAAGAAAGCCCGTGTTAGGGTAACACAGTCCATCCTAGCCCATGTTAGGGGGGTCGTGGCCCTATAAATGAAGCTGCTGGGCACCCCATTGTTTGCAAACTCCATCAACACTCTCCCAAATCCCTCTCTACCTACCCCTTCTTTCACGAAAAAAAAATGTTGCGTCCAGATATGATAGTGGGTATGCTGTATCCCGACGGTGAGATGATACGGCAGGAGGATGGCGTCGGATTTGTGTGTCCGAATCCAATTCTGTGCTACGTCGAACGTGTCGACACGCTTGACGAGCTCAAGCATTTTATTTTGAGGACATTGGGTGCCCTCGGACGGAAGAGCATTAGGCGGGTGGCGTACAGGTTGCTTAATATACTTCCGCCGCTGGAATACAAATTCAAGATATTCTGGCTGGAGGGTGATGTCCATGTCCGGGCCATGTTTGAGCTGCACCGGAGGTACGGCCCACGACAGGTGATGGAGCTTCTGTTCGAGACACGGGACACGGTCCCGTCTGAGGCTGGTCCATCCAGTGCACAGGCAGCCCCGGTGGGACCAATTGCTGCCGCACCACTCCGGATCGCAACAGCGGATGTGTCGGTGGACATGGATTCCAGCTCAGAGGAAGGATCTGATGAAGATTACCACCAGGGAGAGACGGAAGAATCAAGTGACAGTTTTGACGATGAGGACTT
>JASCZI010152785.1:0-12206 GCA_036250425.1 Stylosanthes scabra | reverse complement strand
AACACCCTACGCACACAACTACACAGACCAACACCCTACGCACTTCTCCACATGGTCCAACTTCACCCTTTAACCCAACCATCACTTACCACCCACGCATATGCGTGGGACTCTCACCCATTGGCCACAGACCAACACCCCACGCACACAACTACATAGACCAACACCCTACGCACACAACTATACAGACCAACACCCTACGCACTTCCCTTTCCCCATCCTCCCACGCATATACGTGCCATCCTACGCATATGCGTGGGAACCATATCTGCACATAAGGGCAGTCTACGCATAGATCTTTTCTATGTGTGGAAAACACTCCACCAAATATGAGCTGGCCACTATCAACAATACTACTTTTAAATAAAATAAGATAACATATTTGCACACTGGCATAATTGTGCTCGTACATCAGACGCACTTTATCTTCTACATACCATTATGCACACAAGTTACAAGGCACATTCTAATGACTTTTTTTTTTTTTTTAACATAAAAAGCATAACACCTTCACATATATTATACTGTTGAGAATCATCTCATAGCATTTAACAATAATACATAAGCTAGAAATGGAAGGGTGATGAAACGGAAAATTCAAAGGAAAGTAAAAGGAGTACAAAATGAATGAAGATGAAGCTAGAAAGAAAACGAAATCAGAGAACAGAAAGGTTAACATCATAAGCTAACCAAAAATCAAAGTAAGTTTCTGTTTTATTTGTTTCTTTTTTTTTTTGAAATTTATCATTTAAATACTCAAATATTAAATAATAAATGAGAAACCAATTTTACATCATCTGTCAAATAAAATGAGTATCTAATCTTAAATATTTCATTGTCCTGTAATCTGAGTTCTTAAAGAAATTCTGATGAGTTTCTTTCTTTTGTTCATTTCTTTCTACATGTTTTTATTGAACTGAAATTTTGATTAAAGAGAGAATATTACATCAGATTTGAAAATAAATACCTAATGTTAAGATCTTTGTGCTTCTTCGAAAAATTTTGTTCTTCGATTCCTCGCACTTCAGATGATGCTCTCTCTCTATTCTCCTTAGAGTTTTTTTTTTCTTCCCAAAAGAAAAGCCCCCCAAAAAGAAAAAGCCCCCTCTTTTTTCTCTGTGATCTTCTCCCTCCCCCACTTCTGTGATCTTCTTCTGGTTTTATAGAGTGCAAAAAGAAATTCTTCATGATCGTACATCCATGCCATCCACCTCATTTTTGCTGGCTTTCTTGCTTTTGATCGACAGGTTTAAGTAGTGGTCGGTGCATTTTCTTTATCAAGTTGATGCCTTTCTTATCTTCTTGGCTGGCTATTACAAGTTGTTCTTACTTTTTTGCCGTTCCACTATCTTCATTCATCATGACAGGAACACCTTGATTTTAATTTAATTTAAGTAAAAAAAAATTTGTTCAAGGCAAGAGCTCGTTTCATGACTGCAATCAAAATGTTATTTATAGGTAAGAGCAATTATCATTCGAAATTAAAAAATATTATCATTCAAATAAAATAAAAGTGATCACCTATATAATATATAAATTATCATTCATAACTCATTTATAATCACTATCAAATGCGTAGGCTCCTAAATATATTCACTTCCAAAACTTTCTCTTCCACATCATGATCAAAGATCAGATAGCAAAATCATTTTAAAAAAATTATAAATAACTAACTCTTACATAGTTAACATTAATAACTTTAGGACTTAGAATTAAGGTCAACGACTTATGATTTAGCATATAAATTTAAAATAAATAAAATAACTTTAAAAATGATGAAAATAATTAATTATCACATTATTCAATCATTTATTACATATTTATGTATAAATATAAATTTTATTTAATTTGTTATATTTTATATTTTTTTTAGTGTCTTGTTATATTTATCAATAAGGATCAACTCTCAAATCCTTTCCATCATAAGATCTGATATCATATAATAAAATTACTTGTCCAAAAAATTAAGGTGATTGATTGAAGGATATCACATAAATTGTTATATATCTTATAGTAACCAATTTACCTTGCACGCACACCACCGCCTGTGCTTCTTGTTCGGCAATTTAGCACAAACAACCGCAGCCTTTTTTGGAAGTTCCACATGTAATTTTTCTCTCATACTCTATATATCTGTATCTTTATAAAATGTATACGAGTAAACATCTTTTTATAAAGGTATAGTCCGAAATTCAGAGACATATTAGCTGCGAACATTTACCAGTGAAAGTTTAATATGTCAATTGCTGGAGCACAAATAAAATAAAATGGATGGAATTGGTCAATACCATCAAGAAAAGTAGTTTAAAAAAATGAATGATTAATTTACTTTAGATGTGGACCTTCCTGTTTAGGCATGAGTGCATGCATTTGGAATAAAAGAATAAATAGATATCTGTCAACCATGGAGAGCTCGCTCAAACTTTAGTTATGTCTCAATCACGTACGGTTGTTGACCATATTTTATTCAGATAACTAATTAGTTGGTATTATATATTAAACGTGTTGATAATAAAGAAATGCTTTATTATTTTAAGGCGAGGAGATGGTGGTGGGTTGATGGGTGGGGCTGTTAGGGCGTAAAACAGCAACTCCAACGGCTCGGGCAGGGGAGATGGAGCGAGATGGCAGGAGCTCTAGCAGCTCCGAATCCATAGCAACAATGTGATGTGATAATAGGAAGAAGGTGAAGTATTATTTTGGTGTGAATTAACATTCTTTATAATATTTATTTTAATATAGAATTAGATAACTTATTGTGTGACATTATGAGATTAATACTCGGTTAATTATTGCAAACTAAGTTTTTGATGACGTGACCAAACTTGAAACTCATCTTAACACTTTGTCCTCTCATTTTATATATTATAATAAATGTATTTATGATTATGCTATTTATACACCAAAATTAATTACTAGTATATAATACACATTAAAATATAAAATATACATTAAAAATGATAAAATTATACATATATTTTTTTCATATTTCTCACTTAGCTGGGGCAAGAGTTGAGTATTATTATTTGTAGTAATTTATTTTTCGCTTACACCACAACCAAACACTCAGCTTGAGAATTATCCAAGAATTTATACAAAGATTTGTTTTCCGATTCGAATCATGTTGATTTGCTATTTGACCAACCCCTATTCCATGGAAGCTGAAGCTATTATTTGTTTAAAAAGGCCACCAACAAATTTTTTAGTTATAATGTAACTTGTAACTAATAATTTATATCCATTTTTCACAAAGGATAAAGAATACTTGGTTAATTTTTGTTTTTTCTTATACTAGTAATTTATCGATAACGAAGAGAAGTGAACTAATAGTTGGAAACTATGAATATGCAGATGAAAACAGAATTGGAGAAACGAGTATAAGAGAATCTGAATCGTATTGAATGATCAAAAGAACAGCTTCTGTTTACATGAGTAAGATACACCACATATAGCTGCTGTTACAAACTGCCTAGTTGACTGAGTCTAATCCAATTTGTTAGCTTACAGCCGAAGTAACTGAATCTTCTAACAATTAGATATGAGCTAATCACCTTCCACCTAATGAAATACTAATCTGACTTATGCTTTCCAACCTAGACATAATGCCCCTTCCATAAGCTCCATCTTCACTGTAATAAGCGGGGAATAATGATGAAGATGATGATGCATTGAGCAAATTTTCACTCTCTTCTAAAGATGATCTAACACTTTCCCACCTGTGGTTTTCCATTATTCTGAGTCCCTCAAGTTCCGTTGCCACTTCTTTCATAGTTGGCCTTTCTTCCCCCTTCAACCTCAAACATCGTTTTGCAATATTGGCAAATTCCATCAATTGCTTAGACTTTGCCTCATTTGTTATCTGTTTGTCCAGAATCTGAATTAAATGACCCTTATTCATTGAAGAAATGAAGCACATTGCAAGGTTTCTATCATCCTCAGGCAGATCAAAACGAAGTGCTTTTCGTCCTGTTAGAAGCTCTGCTAGAACGACTCCGAAACTATACACATCACTCTTTTCTGTTAAGTGGCTTGTGTGGAAGTATTCCGGGTCAAGGTACCCTATTGTCCCTTGCACCAAAGTGGTAAACTGAGTTTGATCCAGAGGAACAATCTTTGAAGCTCCGAAATCAGCAACCTTTGCTTTGAGATTATGATCAAGAAGTATGTTAGTAGTCTTCACATCTCTGTGTATGATGGGTGGACAAGTTGCGGAATGCAAGTATGCCAAGGCACCAGCAGTTTCTGCAGCTATTCTCAATCTTGTTTTCCAGTTAAGCTTTAAAGATTGGTTCTGACCATGAAGATGATCATCGAGAGTGCCACCTTGAATGAATTCGTAAACGAGTAATGGGACTTGTGTCTCTAAGCAACACCCTAAGAGTTTAACCACATTTATATGGTTGATTTGGGAAAGTATAATCACCTCATTGATGAATTGTTCAATCTGGCTTTGATCACTGATTTTGGACTTTTTGATTGCCACAGTTGTATTGTCTTGTAAGACTCCTTTGTAAACTATTCCATAGCCTCCTCGGCCTAAGATCTTGCCTTCATCAAAGTTGTTAGTGGCCTTTTTTAGCTCTTCTATGCTATAGATGTTAGCGATTTCAATTGAACCTTTCTGTCTGGCAATTTTTTGTTGCAGTAGTAGGCCACCGTTTTGTTGAAAAAATTGTTGTTTAATTTTATTGAGCTTTCTTTTCTTCAATCCGCAATACACATTGAAGATCACCAAGAACAGCGCTATGATGCTTACACTGACAACTGCAAATAGTAAACAAGAGGCAAAATAAATCTTTTTGTATCTCGCTATTTGATTGTTGATATTGATAGGAGAAGAGTAATGTAGTTGTAACAGAAATAACATATTCTCTAATACAGAAATCATGTTGAGTTAATTACTCTCTTGTCTGATCATATACTAATTCTGTGTAATAGGACATCAAGATTTTTTTCAATTGTGTGCAAGGTAAATTCGTATAAATTACAAAAATAAGTTCTTATCAAATCTTTGATGTATAATTACTAAAATTAACACCCCTATATACAAAAATATTTATGAGATAGTAGAAAATTAGTCAAAAATATTTTAAAATTATCTTATTTTATATTTTTTAATTACTATATACTGAAATATATGAGTAATAATGTGTGTAATTGTATATATGTTAAGATAATATATAACTTTAGGTTATCAAAACCTCCCCCCATCCTCCCCCTCTTTAACTTTAATTTCATTTTTCATCAATAAAAATAGAGATGTGTGTCTGTGTGTATATATATAACTCTTGTAAAAAATATATTTACTTTTTCTCATCGTTAGAGCATCCATCTATTATTTTAGCTAGGTGACTCACACAATAAAGCAGTTTTCTGACTGTTGTGTTGTTTGGGCGTTTTCGTATTGACGATGTTGATTTCTGAAAGAGGAGTGCATCCATGTGTTTCATTTCCATTTGTATGAATTTTTCCATTTCCAGTGTATCCTTCTGGACACACACAACGGTAGCTCCCAATAAGGTTCTTGCATGTTGCTTGTTCAACGCAAAATTTATTGGCTTCCTTGCACTCATCAACATCTGCAGGAAGAACAAAGGAGAATGTATGTATGGCTTAGTATCATAAAATCGAACAGGTTGTCAGGTTAAATAAGGAAAAACAGTTAAGATAGTTAAGCTAATATAGTTGGCAGGGCAGCTGAGGGCAGTCACCAAACTGCCCAAGTTAGTTACCACTAACCACCTCAACACATAATACACCACTCTAGCTTGTAACTAATTGTAACGACTCTTCTTTCAAAATGGATAAGATTTACCTTTGCAACCATAATGGAGGTAAGGGTTACCCTGAAAACCAGGAGGACATTTGCAAAGGTAGCCAGGGCGCTTCTTTGAATCTACACATGTGCTGTACTGCGCCTTACAAGCATAGCTGGAATGGTTTTTCTTGGCTCCTTCACAAGTCTGGTTCCCTCCTACAGTCCAATCAAGCACCACCGGGAAGGTAGTGTTCTCCAGCTTGTTGAGATGTGCGGTCTCAAATTTGTAGGCTCCATTTTCCACCAGAAACGCATAACCACAAGGGTTATAGTCAATCACTTGAGAGTTGTTTAATACCGAATTTTCAAAAAAATAAGACATTAACGACAAGCCATGTCCCTGTGAGTCCTCAGGCACGGTAGTATTGCAACAACCGGTGCCCTTGCACTGCCCATCCTTTGCAATAACTTCACTCTTCTCGCAGTACGATAAGCATGCCTTAGGAAACGCTTGCGTACTGATGATCTCATCATCTTCCACGGAATAATAACTTCTCCCCACCACTAATCCAAGTGTTTGACAACCAACCGTTGTGAACATGTTTCTGCTCGTTGAGATGCTATAATTTCCCAAAAACATGAACTGATCGGTTTCATTGTTGAAGAAATGGCCCTTCTTGCTGCTGCTGTTGGTGTAGTAGCAATCACTGGCTACCGGCAAGGAAACGCGGAGTTCGGCAGCGTCCACAGATAGGCTTAGCACTTGTATGGGATTGTCGTTGTATGGCAATAGATTGGACAAGTATGGGCCATTGTTGGTGCAGTCGATGAGGAATTCGGTGTCGAGAGAACACTCCTTTGTGGTCCCAAACGGGTACTCAATGCTGACGTGGCCGCATCTACGTTTGCATTTTTTAGGGATTACTTGGATACCCGCCGCTACTTCACGTGCTGCTGCACAATAAGAATCGATAGCTGCAATAACAATAAGAAGCAGCAGCGGAAGCTTTAGCTTTAATGAGTGCTCTACAGCCATGTCTTTGTATACTAAGATAGATACTACTTACTGTAACACATTCATTTATCATTAATCATATATATATATAGAAGTCAATGATCGATGTTTGTTTTCATGCTTTTGCGAACACGCCTAGCCTGTTACATCTTACATGTCTACTCTTACCATTCATGCATGTTACCAAGCAGTTTCCCAGTGTGAACCCCATGTCCCCATGCATCTTTTCCATCCTCATTTTTAATTTCCTCTCCCTGGCTAGCTATTGGCTATGATGATTTCCTCCTAATAAACACCAGAACTTTAATATTGATTACCTTTATTTAGTGCGGTAGCTGGTATAGTCGTCTGATGACCATAACATTCAAACACATATATAACACGTGTCATTTATTAATCCTTGCTTACAAGGCCTACACATGCATGGTATTAAACTATTAATCCTTCATTCTTGGAGCTTTATATACATCATGTATCAATATAACTTTTGTATTAAAAGCAGAGATTTTATAAGAACAGAAGTGAGAGTACTCAGAATTTAAGCGTTTAATTAGTTAATTAGTATATTTTTATAAATTGGTGTAAAAAGATTTTAGTTAATTAGTATAATTTATACATCAAAATTAAGTTAAATAAATACATGTTAATGGCTAATATAAATTAATTTAATTTTGATGCGTCAATATAAAGATTTATTTAAATAAGTAATGTATCATCATAAAAAATAACTTTTATTTCTATTGATTCTATGATTAGTCGTCCAAATAAATAGATTTAATTGCACGATTGTGCAAAAATATTTTCATTGTTAGTACATTAAAATTAAACTTAATATAAATAAAAATATTTTTTCTTGAGATTTTTCTCTTTATAAGATTACTACCAAGAAAAAATACTATTAAATTGTTTAATTAACTACTGTGTAATTGGGAGTCATTCATGTCTGAAACATATTTTATTTTAAGACTTTTATTTTCTCACAATTTAAAAATATTTTCTAAAAATCTTAATACATTCAAAGTAAAAATTAAAAGAGAAATAAATATTAAAAAATAAAAACTTACAAAAAATAAAAAGTAAAAATTAAAAACATATATAATATAAAATTGCAAAAACAAAAATTAAAAATCAAGAAAATAAATAATAAAATTAAAATTATTAAATAAAATTAAATCATCTTAAAAATTAATATATTAAAATTCAGATTCTAAAAAATTTAAATAAAATTTACGTCTTTAAAATATGTAATATATAAAAAATTAAAATATTATAACTTTAATTAAAAACTTCATTCTCAACTTTACGGAAATTTTTATATAAATAAAATAAAAAAAATTTATAAAAGTATTTTTAACATCTTAGTTTCTTCCGTTGATATTACTTTATTTAACTACCTTTCTTTATTTTTTTCACATTGCATAATAACTATTGCCGAAAAGACAACGAAAAATAAAAAAAATAAAAATAATTGTCAAATTGCTTTCGGTTATAAATGTCGGCGACGACGGTACATCAACTATTTTATCATTCAGGTCGTGTAACATGAGTGCTTAAAGAAATACAAGTGGCATAGTCAGAATTTCGTTACACTAATAAAACTATTCAAACTCGTTTACTACTCATTTTTCTAATCTAACTAGTAATCTTTATGCTTTTCTTTGTTTTTAATTTAGTTTAAGGGCATCGTCGTGTTATGTGAGTGCAACTAATAATTATTACTTTACCAAATTGGCCTCTCACGCACCACTGCTTGTGTTTCTTGTTCAGCAATTTAGCCCAAACTAATTCGTTGCTTGGTCAGTTAAATACATACATGGACATTTCTTATTAGGTAGTGTAACATAGAAGGCGAAGGTTTGTCAATTAGCTAGTGTAAAATGGATGGAATTGGTCGGTACGGTAAAGAAAAGTAGTTAAAGAAAAAAAATATTACATTACTTTAGACGTGAACCTTTACAGACGTGTTCATGCATAACGGGTACTTTTATTCAAACGAATTCGAACCAAACCAATTAAATTAGTTTTGAAACTCGATAGGTAATCGAATATAAATCAGGTCCGATCCGATTATACCTGACCTTTATTGATTCGGTTATCAATTTTGAGAAAGTGAAATTCAAACCAACCCGTATATCCGATTATCCTTAATATTAGTTTTAAAAAATAAAATATATAATAATATATAAATATTTTTTAGTAAATTATTACTCATTCTAACGTGATAAATTCGTAAAATACTTATTTTTAAGACTTTGTTTTTAGTTAATTTTAGTGTTTATTTGTTAACATGATTTTTTTTTAATTTCTTTTAAATTTAATGCTTAATCGAGCATCCGACTATCCGAATCAAACCAACCAATTCTTAATAGGGTTGGTTCGGTTCGAATCTAAACACAAAAAAATAAAAATTGAATTAATTCAAACCAATTATATTTTAATTAATTCGTTCTCATTTTATCATAAACCTGAAACAAGCCGACCATGAACACTCTTCCACCTTCAATTCCTAGAATGTTGTTTAGGCATCAGTGCATGCATGCATTTGAAATAAAAGAATAAATTAATATAGTCAACCATGGAGAGCTCACACTTTAGTTATGTCTCAATCATGGTTGACCACTTGACCATATTATATAAGAAAAAGTTTGGAACATATATTTAGATAGATAGTTATAAATATTTATAACTTATTTAGTAAAGGGACTTACATAGAATATTGTTTTCTCTCTTACTCTGCATACTCTATATTGAAGTAAGTATCTGATTAATTAATTCTCATTGACAAAACCTCATTTAAAAGGGGTTGATCGATTGAAAATTTAAAATTACCAAGAATGAGAAACTTAAGAAAAGTCATAAATTTATTAAAAAAAATATGACTAATTAATAGAAAACAGTTAATAATTTCTCAATTTTATATATTTTTAGAAATTGAACATTCGAAATCTAAAAAATAAAACATTTAATCTAAATTGTCGGTTGATGTTAACTAATTTTTATTGATTACTTAGCAAAACTCAATTTATTATATACATGGAAAAGCATATTACACACAACAATCTATTTATTTGAAAATGAATTAGCAAATAAGTCTTGAGTAAATTAAAGATGGTTATTATACAAATATCAACTTGCATTTTCATCTTCCACTACCCAATGACATGGAATCTAGGTTTAAGCCCTCAACCCCAATACTAATATCACTTATTACACCACCGCCATCTTCAACATCAAAAGCAGATGATGAAGATGCAATAGTTTCTGCTTCTGAAGGAGTCATCACTTTGCCACATTCCTCAACTCTAAGTCTCTCAAGTTCCATTGCCACTTGTTTCATTGTAGGTCTCTCCTCTCCCTTCAACTTCAAACATCTCTTTGCAATATTGGCAAGTTCAACAACTGCCTCTTCTTTTGCCTCTTCAACTATGTGCTTGTCCACAATTTGAAGCAAACGTCCCTCTTCCACTGAGAACACAAAGTGCATTGCAAGGTTCTTCTCATCTTCAGGCACATCAAAGGTGAGAGCTTTCTTCGCCGTAAGTAGCTCCGCCAGCACAACTCCGAAACTATAAACATCGCTTTTCTCAGTCAACTTGCTTGTGTGAAAGTATTCAGGGTCAAGATACCCTAATGTCCCTTGCACCAATGTGGTTATCTGTGTTTTATCAAGAGGAACAATTCTTGAAGCTCCGAAATCAGAAACCTTTGCGGTTAGATCACGATCAAGCAATATGTTACAAGTTTTGACATCTCTGTGTATGATGGGTATGGAAGTTGCAAAATGCAAATAAGCCAAAGCTCCAGCAGTTTCAGCTGCTATTCTCAATCTTGCTTTCCAAGTAAGCTTTGATGATATTTGAGTATGGCCATGAAGATGTTCATGGATAGTACCATTGGGGATGAACTCATAAACAAGCAGAGGAACCTCTGTCTCTAAGCAACAACCCAAGAGCTTAACCACATTTCTATGGTTAATCTGGGAGAGTACAACCACTTCATTGATGAAATGCTCGATTTGACTTTTGTCACTGATTTTTGACTTTTTGATTGCCACAACTCTGTTGTCAAATAATGTTCCTTTGTAAACCGTTCCTTGACCCCCTTGGCCTAAGACATTGCATTCATCGAAGTTGTTGGTGGCTTTCTTTAACTCTTCCACAGTGAAGACTTTGGCTGTTTGATTTGATCCTTCATGTGTAGCAATTTGTTGCTGTAACAATAGGCCACCATTTTGTTGAAAGAAGTGTTGTTTCATTTTAATGAGCTTCCTCTTTTTCATTGCCCAATAAATGTAAGAGCATGCCATGAGTAGAGCTATCACACTTACGCTTATACCTGCACACAAACAATTTTATAATAAACACGATCTCTGTGGCATCCTAATTTTTTTTTTTTTTTTTTTGGGTTCTCTCTAGGCTCTGGATCACATGGAATAACCGAGAGTAAATTAAACCAGTAATGCTATATAGTTGTAGATAACTCACTCAATGCAATTACGAGTATGATTTGTGTGCCGTATTTGTGTCTTTCACATTTTGTTCCATTCTTTCTCCCATCTCCTTTGCCCTTTTTACACTTGCAGGTGTAGTTCCCTGGTTGGTTGATGCATGTTGCTTCTTTGACACAATCATGGGGTCCAAGGCACTCATTAATATCTGAAAGCTAGGAAGGACTGATGGCTTAGTTATCAATTATGATGATATGAATATTATTGTTCATAGAGTTAACCCTTAATTTTTAATTTGCTAATAAAAATATCCTTGAATTTTTATAAGGACAAAAATATCCTTTCATTTTTATAAAACGTGACAAAATTTTGATAATTAGTTAATAAATAGGTATACTTTTATTATGTTTTATAAAAATAACGAGACACTTTTGTTGTTATCAAAATTAAAGGACACTTTTGTCGACGATATAAAAATTTGGAAGCAATTTTAATATTTAACTCTTATTTATAACTTTCACGAGGGTTTAAATATTAGGTAACAAAAGCTATATAAGTCCACCAAAAATCATCACTAAAAGAGCATCATCCTCAAATATAAATTAAAAATAATTTAAATAATATATATATTCAATAAAAAATATATGATGATTAATTTGGTGATTAATTTGTGTGTAAAAAGTTAATGATACAAAATGAAATCATATATCATGTTTAAAATGTACAAAATAAACTAATTATACGGAAATCAGCATGGGTTGTGGCTCAGAAGCTCAATAAAATAGAGAAAACTCTGTAAATTTATAAATTGATATATTTCTCAAATGTTGGATGCTTCCATTCATATGCATTGGTGCCTTTTTATAGGCAAATAAAAACGATGATACAATGTGAAAATTATCTAAAAATGGTGGCTGAGGTAGCTGGTTATGAGCTGGATGTAGTTGGTTGTCAAAAGTGGTGGCTCATGTATGTCAAATGTGGTG
>JASCZI010152779.1:0-12249 GCA_036250425.1 Stylosanthes scabra | reverse complement strand
GATATTGATGAATGTTTTGAGATACTGTGGGGACACTCATAGTATGTATATCCAGACTGACACGGCTTCGGCCGCGCAGATACTGTTCTCCACTTGTACGTATACTTGCCATTGTGCCCCTTATGTATGTTTTCATCCAGAATGATGCGGTTTCATCCGTGCGGACTTGTATACAGACTGATGCAAGTGGAAAACCATATTCGGACTTGTTCCGAGTAACGTCGGGTTGTGGGTAGTCAACCGACGCATGAGCTCATGGCCTGCATTAGGATCAGACATGCATCATAACTTGATTGTTGCATTTTTCTGATTTGTCTGTTTTATCTGTTTTCTCTGTTTTCTCTGTTTTCTCTAGTTTCTCTATTTTCTCTGTTTTCTCTATTTCTTGTCTGTTTGTATTTCTTGATGTTAATGTCATGATTACTGTTATTGTTTATACTACTGTAAATGATATTGTTGTTTACGTAATTCAACGAATAACTTAGATAAAAAGTATTAAGATCCCCAAGAGTAGTTAAATTAAGTTAGGATCTCCGTTAGATACCCTGTTGGGAACCATATAGGTTCTAACCCCCTTACTCTCACATACCTGCAGATGATGACGTGAGCAATGTGCCGTGAGTCCCAGATAGCTCATATGTACAACTACTACCGGGTCGAGTTATTTCGGGTCGGGATGGTTAGACGTGTTTACCCTCTCTTTCAGTAGTATTTTTGAGGGACAGGACTTTATGAGTTTATATGTTAGCCGAAGTCCAGATTAAGGGCCGTCAGGATGAGCCAGGACTCGGAGTATCGTATGGTTTAGCGTCTGTACACATATATACATATACATACTTACGGTTGTATTTGAAATTTATTATAGCGAAACTTTGGTTTGTATGTATATTTGACTCTATATATGTTTATGTATAATATATGTGTTTGCTTTATACATATGATACTAATAATTATCATCTTTATTATTTGTTACCGATTTTTCCTATTTACCGCCACGACAGGCTCATATTAACTAAACAGATAAATGGATTGAGTCACTAAAAAGTAACTCTCGGTAATTAGCTACGATCATGACGTACTAAGAATCGGGACGTTACACAACAACCCATTGGCTAGCGGCAAACTCTTAAATGACACTCAGATCTACAGAGAATTAGTTCTCAGCCTATCGGACTGAGAGATACCTTGGAAAACTAAAAAAAAAAAGTTATATAGTGTCTTTGTCGTCTATATATTATTTCTTTTTCCCTTTTAACAATATATAATTTATAAATATTATTTAGTTATAATAATATTATTGAAAATACATATTGTCATATATATTGACATCATTTATAAAAAATAAAATTAAAAAATGAATGTTATTCTCAATTGTTAAGACAATTATATTCATGACTTTTTTTTTAATTTGAAAGGAAGTTAGTTCATATCAAGAGTCTAAATTTTAATATTACATATCTTATTTGTTGATTAAGCTTAATTTTATAAAATAATTAAGTTATATAAAAAATATATCAAAGTAGTACTAAAATAAGCTCATTACATCTAAATTCTAAAAGTTTTAGATAAAATTACCATATTAACATTGAATTTAATTTTTAACAATATAGAAAATATATAGATCATATATATAAGAGTAAAGACTCAAATCACTATGCTAAAACTAAAAACTTTTGTCTATTCATATACACATAAATATGAAAGAAAAAATAAATTTTATTTATTTGTTTATTTGTCATTATTTAAGTGTTATGCATTTAGTTTTCCTTTTTTATACTAAAAATATCATAAGTTCAAAAAATAAAGACACATATTTGTGAATTATTTATAAATCAATATTAAAAAAATCAAATGTGTTTTACAATAGATTTATATAAAATATATAATACCATATGTCTCTTATATTTCTTTATAAATTCTACTAAAAATTCTATTACAAAATAATTTCTAAGAATAATTATATTTTAACTAGCGGCGTGCCTGTTCAGCCACATTTTATATTAATTTTAAAGTATTCATTATTATAATTTTTAATAATTTATTATTCACCCGTTCAATTTATTATTTGAATAATATTTATAACTTTGATATTGTCACTTCAAAATTAGAGATGAGAGGATTGTAGATGAGAGGATTGTTTAGAGTTTAGAAGTGTTTTAAAAACAAAAATAACCCATATTTTGGGTATGTTTCATTAAGTAAAAACTTGATTATATTATACCTAATTAATAGAATCAGAACTATTGATTAAAAAACTTTTAAAAACGTAATATATACATTAAAACTTATTAATTATTATAGTATAAAGTTATTTATAAATAACTAACCATAGTAAATAGAATATGATTAAATTTGTTAAATGTTAATACAAAATAATAAATAAAATAAAATAATCAATTTTAATTTTTCTCATTCAAACCACTTTCTATTAATAAAAAATAATCACCCACCAACTCCAAAATATGGATTATTTTTGTTTTAGAAACACTCCTAAACTCTAAATCATTCTCTCATATTCAATTTTGAAGTGACAATATTGAAGTGATGAGAACTATCCAAATAATAAATTGAATGGATTTATAATATATTTTTAAAAATTATAATAATTAATATTTTAAAATTAAAAAAAAAAAGCAGTTAAATAGGCATGACAGTACCTGTGAAGACGTAGTATCTCATAAGTTTTTATCACTTAAAATGAATAAATTTGAATCAAATAAAGTACGATAGAAAACAAATTCATTACATTAATATTATATGTAACTAAATCATGATGAAGATAAGTACGGAGGAAGAATTCCCGAGCTTTCGTCCTCAGCAAAAGCTCCCTCTTTGAGCCCTTATCATTTCTCATTCTTTTTTTCTTTTTTTTTTTTTTTTTTTTGAGAATTTTACTCTTTTTTGTTGTAGTGTCTTTTTATTATTTTTATTGTCAGGTTGGACTTCTAAAGTCATTTTCATCTTCTAATAAAATATCAATATATCTTTGAGAAAAAAATATTGGTTACAAAAAATAATTCATGTTGAAGATTTACAAATATAATTTACAAAATAGTTATTTATAAATAAATATGTTATTAATATTATTTATTATCTCATCCCTATTAAAAATTATATGTTAATACTACTTTATAAATAAATAAAAGAATATATTATAACTTTTATGTAAATTATCTATACTCCTAAAAATATAGTCAAGAAATAAACTGACATTAATAGTATTGACAGAAGAAGAGTATAAATCTTGGAGAAAAGGGAAGAAGATGAAAACTGAATATTATGAATGTTATTGAAAAATGAAGATTAGTTTACAACTAAGATATAAGAGGCCACGCTTACATAGGTACATGGCTCAATGCAGTTACAACAGAAAGGCAAGAGAATAGAAAAAGATAACTAACACCTAATCAGTAAAAATATCTTATGGCTATGAAGAGAACGGTTAACTCCTTATATCCCCCTTCAAACTCAGGGGCGAATCAGATGAGATGACCTTGAGTTTGGCTTTCAACAATTTGAAGCTTGACTCAGGTAAAGGCTTGGTTAGACAATCTGCAATCTGAGCTGAGGAGGGAATGTGTTACAAATAATTGGTCTTTTTCTACTAGCTGTCATACAAAAGACATATCAAGAGCAAAATGCTTGGATCTGCCATGAAGAATTGGATTGGTAGTGAGGAGAGAGGTTGAAATGTTGTCATAGTAGATAACAGGTGGTTGAGTTGTATGAAGTTGTAATTCTTTTAGAAGAGATTGAAGCCAGAGGAGTTCTTCAATGGTAGAAGCAATGCTGCGAAATTCAGCTTCCGTGCTGCTGCGACTGATCTTGTCCTGTTTCCTGCTGCTCCATGTGATCAAATTGTTCCCCAAGTAGACACAGAATCCTGAGGTAGATTTCCTATCATCCAAATCATTAGCCCAATCAGAATCACTAAAAGCTATTAATCGAAAATCAGAACACTTTTGAAACTCTAAACCATAATAAATTGAACCAGCTAAGTATCTTAAAACACGTTTGACAACAACCCAATGAGATTGTAAGGGCCTATGCATGTATTGACTTATTTTGTTTACTAAAAAGGCAATTTCAGGTCGGGTAATGGTAGCATATTGGAGACCCCCAACAATAGATCTATAGAGGGTGGGGTCTTCAAAAACATCATCTCACTAGCTAGTGAGTTTGAGGTTGGCAGCCATGGGAGTGGGCATGGGTTTTTCATGAAGCATACCAGCACGAGATAAGAGATCCTTAATATATTTAGTCTGAGACAAAACATGTGAGTTAGATAGAAAAGTAGTTTCAATTCCAAGAAAATAATGAAAAGTGCCAAGGTCTTTAAGAGAGAAAATCGAATGAAGTTGAGAGATTAAGAGAGATATAGTATCTTGATCAGATCTTGTAATCAATATATCATCAACGTAAACTAATAGATAAATGATAGTATTTGCAGTGGTTCTAATGAATAAGGAATTATTATTTTTGGCTTGTTTGAAACCAAAGTTCTGCAGAGTGAGAGTTAAAGTTTTAAACCAAGCTCTTGGAGCTTGTTTAAGACCATATAGAGCTTTTGTAAGCTTACACACAGTACTAGAATTTGGAGAAACAAAACCTGGAGGTTGAGACATGTATATTTGCTTATCAAGTATGCCATTGAGAAATGCATTATTAAAATCACATTGTCGAATTCTCCAGCCACGAGTCAAAGCCAAAGTAAGAAGGACTCGGGCAGTAGCAGGTTTAACCACGGGACTGAAGACTTGATCAAACTCAAGACCTTCTTTTTGGTGGAAGCCTTTAGCTACAAGACGAGCCTTATACTTCTTGATGGTGCCATTTGGATTTTGCTTCAATGTGAAAATCCAGCGACAACCAATGATAGTGGCATCAGGAGGTGGTTCAGTAAGTTGCCAAGTGTTATTTTTTATAAGAGCTTGATATTCTTCAATCATAGCACCTTTCCATTGTGGAGATTGGAGAGCCTGTTCAACAGTAGTAGGAACTTGAATGGTAGAGATAGGAGAAGAAGTGAGGGTAGTGTGATGAGCTTTGGGTTTAAAGATACCCGATTTCGAACGAGTTTGCATAGGGTGTGTGTTAGAAGGAGCAGAATCAAGAGATGGTACAGGTAAGGCTATTTCAATTCTTGTAATAGGAATTGGATTCCTATAATAGGAATTGGATGTGCTCTAGGATTAGTGTCAGAAAAAGAAAAAGTAGAAGTAGAACAGATAGAAGATGAATTAGGTGGGGGAGAAGAGATATCAGTGTGTGAAAGAGTAGGAGAATGAGTAGGAGGAGGAGGGGGTTGAGGGAAGGTAGTGATAGAAATTAAGGGACAATATTGTATAGAAGTAGAGGTAGTAGTTTGAGATGTGTTACTGTTTTTATGAGAAAAGATAGTATGGTAAGGATACACTGATTCATCAAATTAAACATTGCGAGAGATATACAGTTTTCCATTGGGAGCTAGACATTTGTAGCCATGATAATTAGGTGCATACCCCAAAATGAGACAAGGAGTAGATCTATAATCGATTTTGTGGCGGTTGTAACTTCTCAAGCAAGGATATTAGAGAAATCCAAAGACACGAAAGAAGGTGTAATCTGGAGGTTGTTGATGAATGAGTTCAAATGGAGATCTGTTGTGAAGGGTAGGAGATGGTAAATGGTTGATGATAAAGGTAGCACTAGTAACAGCATCTAGCCAAAATTGAAGAGGTAATGAGGCTTGAGCAAGCATGGCAAGGCCTAATTCATGTTTGCGTTCAACTTTTCCATTTTGAGCATGAGAGTAAGGACATGTAAGGCGATGAGCAATGCCATGTGTGGAGAGAAAATTCTTGAAAATGTTTGAATTGAACTCCCCTCCATTATCAGTTTGAAGACTTTTGATAGGAATACTTTTGATAGGAAGACCTGTGAGTTTCTCAATAGAAGATTTGTATTGCTTGAAACCTGTGAAGACTTTAGACTTGGTGAGGAGAAGAAAAATGGAAGTATAACCAGAATAAGCATCAACCAAAGAGAGGTAATATCTGAATCCTGAAGGAGATGGGACAGAGGAAGGTCCCCAAACATTAGCAATAACAAGCTGAAGAGGTTGAGTGTAAATGTGAGAAGATGAGAAATAAGGAAGTTGATGGCTTTTAGCTTTGTAGCAAGATTCACATAGAGAAGTATATTGAGAGGAATGATAAGGGATGGAAGCATTTCGAAGAGCCAAAGTGACAATTTGTGAGGAAGCATGTCCTAATCGTAGATGCCAAAGATCAGAAGGAAGAACTTTTGAAAAATTGGCTTGGAAGGGTGGAGAGGAAAGGGGTCTAGGGACAGTAGCATCATGGAATTTGTAAATACCATTTTGTTCAACGGCATGCAAAAGAATCTCTTTTGTATGAGAGGATTTAACACAACAATGGTGTGCATGAAATTCAAAGAAAACGACATTGTCTTTGGCAAATTTTTGTACACTTAAGAGATTCTTGACAATGGCAGGAACATGCAAAAGATTTAAAAGAGCAAATTGTATCTTAGTTTGCGGAGAAATAAGCTTAGATGTACCAATGTGTTGAATTTTGATACCTGCACCATCACCAATGGAGACTTGATCATTTCTTCGATATTCAGAATTTGTAAGAAGGTTTTGTTTATCATGAGTGATGTGATTGGAAGCAGCAGAATCTAGATACCAATAATTGTCTTGAATCATTGAGGGAGTTGCAATGAGAGCTTGCGGGTTGTGAAAGGAAGTGGAAGGTGGCTGAGCCATAGGTCGTTGAACATATGAAGGTGGATTATTGAAGGATTGATCAAAGCGAAAATAGCACTGCCACACACCATGGCTAGGACGACCACACAATTGACACTGAATTCTGTTGGCATTTTGCCATGAATTTCTTCCTCCACGAGAGTTTCGGCCACCACTGCCTCTACGGCCACCATTTCCGCGTCCAAATGGTCGAGGTTGATACGAATTTGGTTGCTGAGTATTGTTTGAGTATAAAAATAAATTTTGAATAAAAATAAAAAAGGAAAATATCAATATCCATCCTTTATTTATTTTAGGCAAGGCGTATTGTTCAAATTCAAATCTATTATATTGAACTACTTTTTCATCAAATAGCATTGTTGTAAAATCCCAAGTTTAAATAATAGGATTTAATTATAAAAACTCTTATAATATGAAAATTAAAGGGGCAGAAAGTTAATTAGAGTAAAAAAATTCTGAATACCTAACTTTAAAATTTTGGCCCAAAGTTAGGCTAAATGAGTGAAAGGACAAGATTACCCTTGTCACTTAAGGAAAACTCATGTTTCCTTCTTCCACCTCCACCTTTTTCAAGAAACAAGAAGTAGAAAAGAAGAAAGAAAACTTTACTCTCTCACACCTCCACATTCTCTCCTCCATAACTTTTTTACCGAAGCTCTGATCGCCGTCATGTTTGCAGCTACGCGAAGCTCTCTGCGTCCTTTCCGAAATCATACCAATTAACTTGGTAAGAATTCGAAAATCCTTTCCCCTATTTTCCTTTGAATTCTGCGAAAATTAGGGTTTCTAGAGTTAGGGCTCAAAGTTGAATTTTTATGTTTAAGGAGTACCCTAGCTTGGGTTAGAACAAGGATTCACTAACAAACTCTATTGGGTAGGTAAGAAACCCTTTGCCCTAGATTTTTCACTCAATGGATCGTGAACCCTTGGTTGAAATTTTTGTTTTTGTAGTGCTAGAGAAAGATTGAGTGCTTATTGAAGTGCAAAGGCAAGTAGGTGTTTTGGTTTAAGAGCATATTAAACTTGGGGAAATTTTTGGAAAGTGTAAAGAAAAATTAGGGCTTGAAACAAGTTAGGCTTCAAGAGGTACGGTTTAAGATTCTTGAAATTAATATGTAATCTTACATGAAATTATGGATTAGTTGCCTATTATTTGATTTGATTGAACTTGCTTATGATGTTGATGAATGATGATTTAAATTGAATATTTTATATATGTGAAACGATTGAAAATTTTGATAGTGTGCCATTGAGTGTGGATATGAATGTCTTGTATGTAATGGAATAAGTTAACGAAAGTTGGGAGTGTGGAAATTGGTATAAAAAGATTGAAATGTCAAAAGAGGCATTTTAGGTTTTTGGTAAAAACTATTTTTGGGTGAATTTTGATGATTAATATCTTACAAAATATTTTAAAGAATTTCAGGAAACTCATATGGATTTGTCGCTTGATTTAAATTCTATCAAATGAATTTGGAATGATTGAATTTGGTTAGGTGAGTGAAGATTTATAAAGGTTTAAAGTTTGAGTAAAAAGTTTGAAATTCTGCAGAAGTTGTTTTCTACATATCAATCCATTCACCTTGAGAAGAATCGATTTATATGACCCAAAACTTTGTGAAAACGAGATTTCGGGTTTAAAGAATCAATTCATCCCTTTTTGAATCGATTCATTTTTATCTCGTACCCAAAAGAAGATTTTTGAGTTATAAAAAATCGATTCACCCTTGCTTGAATCGATTCATTTGTTTTAGGAAAGAAAAAGAAAATTTCTCTAAGTGTTAAGAATAGATTCACTCAAGGTAAGAATTGATTGTTTTTTATCCGTAGCAAAATTAATAATTTTATGTCCCAGAGAATTGATTCTCTGTACCATGAATTGATTCATTTGTCTTCAAAACGAAAATGGAAAATTCTTACCGAGGGTTCAGAATCTATTCATGTTTTGGTAAAATCAATTCATTTCAGACCTGTATGCAGCAAACTTAAAATTTTTCAAGTGATACAAATCGATTCAAAGCCTAATGAATCGATTCAAATCGTTCTCGGATTGAAATTTTTTCAAAGATGGCTCTAGAGAATGTATTCATTTTAGTCCTGAATCGATTCCAGCCCTACAAAAACTCTGTTTTTAAGTTTTGCAAGTTAAACTTTGATATCATGTTTACTAAAACTCCCTAGACTTAATTAATACCCTATGTATGGTATAAGTGATGAAAAAGGAAAGGTACGTGAGTCAGGGTGAGTGTGGGGAATCCTTTGGGGTTATCATCCCTACTCCTAGACAATAGTGGGCTCTCAATCGTATGAGGCGTAAACGGAACGCCAATGGCGTGAACGAACAACCGAATGATCAAATGAAACCCCCACCTGATTGATGGATATAACGTTGGGGCGTGAACGAACATCCTCAAGGATGTACGTATCTAAGAGTGATATGGGACTAGTACTGGATCGGTCGGGTTGGCTACTATAATCGACCAAATGAGCTCATTAGCCGTAGGACTAGACATATATCATATGCATTTGATTGTTTTGTGTGGATTGAATATTTTGGTGTGTATAATTGTCAATATGACATGCTCAATTTGTTGTTTGTACTAAATGCTTCTGCTTGTGAATTATTTGTATTGTCTTGCCTTGTGTCTGTAAAATTCTTGACGTCCCCCTTAGTTTTCTGGAGTGTTACTGAGGGCGTCTTATGAGTACAAAATGTTTGGAGTTCTCACTTCGTATGTTCACATGTTTTTCAAAATGCAGGTCCCAATGCTCATTAGAGAGCAGATTGGCTTCATTTTGGGATGTTTTAGAACTAATTCCACTTTTGTTTAGATTAATTAGTAAACTTTCCTAATTATTTTGTGAAGCTCGGTTGACAAACTTTTATATACTCTTTCATTTTGATAAAAAATACCTAGAGGCGATATGAATACTTGGAGAGATAGGAAGTTGTGCTTTAGACACTTATCTATTATTCTATCTAGTCGGTTCAACTTTCGTCGACTGAGACTAGTTTATTATGAAATTGTCTTAGTTATACATATAACAATTTATGTTTACTAGATAATTCATGATATTTCGCTTTAAAATTTCTGCAAGTGTACGATATCGATTAAAATGTTTGTTCAAAATTTCATGGCTCTTAGTATCGTACAATTCTTCATGTATAATGATATTAATAATACTCCATCCTCATATCATAATGCTTTGAAATTTCTTTACTAAGACTTAAGCTCAGTAAATAAATTTTAGGGTGTTACATATGTAATATCAGTTTATATGTACTCAATGCGTACACTAAGGAGAGGTTGAAATTTTTTGTAGAGATAATTACAAAATTTTACGAATTAGTATTATCATGCTTACACGTAAAGGGACATCAAACTACTACTTTATGTACTTATTTTATTTTTACAATAAATAATTATTTCTTAAGTATAATTATAGATTCATAAGTCATATTAAAATTTTTCCTTATATGCACTTAATTAATAAAAAGATATATAAGAAATGTAAAATTTTTATATAATGGCTTATATGTCTATCATATCTACAAAATTATTGTTTATTATCTTCACTATATAAGCATTAGCATTAAAAATAAGATCGTTCAACTATCAAAATATAAATTATTTTACCAATAAGATAAGCAGGGAATGAAGTTTGTAGACGAAATTTTAGTTAAAAGAGGGAAAATTAGTAAATTTATTTCAAAAAGAAAAAGAAAAATGCAATGGATCGATTTTTTTTATTATATCATTTTTAATAATAAATATTAAAAGATAAAAATTATGGAAAAATTATAATGGCTAAATTTTTTTTCCATAATTCAAGTATAACCTAAATCCAAATTGAAGAAGAGTTAATGAAGTAGTTTATGTTTAATTAATTAATCTCATTTTGTAATTCTTCCCTAAGCTAAAATTCTCCGACAAAACAAAAAAAATTACATAATTAATATTGTCAAATAAAATTCACTCTTATACATATAGAACCTAAAATACAGGGGCGAGCCTCCTTGTGGAGAAGGGTTCAAAATTTCTTTATATATTATACACAATTTTCATTTTGCCCCCTAAAATTTTATTTTACTCCTATTTTTATTACAAAATAACTTTTGGCTCCTCCTAATCTTTCATTCTAGTTCCGCCTCTACCACATAGTCTCATATACTAATGTGATTCTAGGTAATAACAAAGTTTTGTATTGCTAAATATCCCTTTGACTTTAATATCAAAATGAAGGTGATTGTCGTGCACAAAGCACACATTATGAAGCTTGCAGATGGTTTATTCTTGAAATTTTATTGGGAGGTTGCAATAGAGTATCCCGAAATCAAGTGTAACGAAATTATTGTAGTTAACTCCTGCATGCAGCTTGTATCAAAGCCTATGGTATGTACGACTAATATATTCTCACCGCTGAAATAATAAAAGTTATTTTTGTTTTAGTTGAGTTGGATGTAGACTTGATGTGTATAATGTAGAAGAAAAACATAAATGTTGCTCTTCACACCAACCAAAACTCAAAAAAAAAAAGAGACAGAGAAAGAAAGAAGGTTCAATTTAGAAACATTGCAATTTGTCATTTATTAACCTGATGATTATATCTTTAACTAGTTATTGGGCCATTCAATTTTTAATCAAAGTGAAGAGTTTTAATAGGCACAATTTTGTTCTTGCTAGGTAAGCCCCGATCTGTATGGAAATTCTATAGGTATTTTGGCCCCCTTAAAATTTTATTTTGTTAGTCCTATTTTTATTACAAAATAACTTTTGGCCCCTTCCAAACTTTCATCCTAGCTCCACCCTTACTAAAATATCACTCATTCATATAAAAAGATTAGACATACGAATGTTATATCATAAATTTGCTTTGTACTCTTAGATGTACTCTTCTATTCCATTTTGTTATCCACTTATACTATTGAGATTGCTTGAGTTTGGTTATAAAATAAATAAACAAACCTTAATGAAATAAAGTGGTTATAGAAATTCAGCAAACTATAGAAAAGGAATAAGAAATGGTGCAGAAGTAGGAATAAATAAAAAACTTATACTGTTTAGCGTTTCTGATTTTCTTCATGACTCATCATATATAGAATAATAGGCTACACATAAAAACTGCCCCATGATTAATGGTAAAAATAATCGTAAAAAATTATTTCTTTTTTTAATGGATTGACTGAAATTACAATGTTAGGCTCTTGTTTATTTTAAATGAATAACGATATCAATCAAATAATATAGTAGGGTTAAAATAAGAAACAGAAAATTGGACATTAAAACTTCCCAATCCCATTATATATTGTTATAAATGTATTATTAGCTGATAAATATTTTAAAATAGTAGAATATATATTATCTTTGATACTTTTTACCTTTTATTCTTACTAATGTATTCTATAAATATTGAAAAAATTTTATTGATAATCATAACTTCTTTATATATATATATATATATATATATATATATATATA
>JASCZI010152776.1:0-10453 GCA_036250425.1 Stylosanthes scabra | reverse complement strand
ATATCATATATTTTATTTACATAAATGAATCCAAAACATAACAATACATAAAATTAAATATTTTTATTTACTAAAAAATCAAATATAAAAAATAAATTCATATTAAAATATAATATTTAATTACAAGACATATAGAATATAAAATAATTCCATTTTATTTTTATTACTTGACCAATAAATAAAAATACACTTTTAATAATATTTGTGAAATTTTATATTATGAAATAATATTGTTAACAAAATAGCTATAAAATATACTCTTTATTTTTAATATTTTTAAAAAAATTAAAAAAATACTTTTAACTTTTTATTTGGTCAATTTTCTCTCTTTAATACTTTAAAATACTTCAATTTTATTCATATAATTTAATTTTTAATAATAAATATTTATTTTTCCAATTTTGACTTCATACTAGTGTATTGACCCGAGCTAAGCACGGGACATTAACATTGGTTTCATTAAGTAAACCATGATTAACGCAGATGGAATTGATTAACGCGGATGGAATTTACTATACGGTACCACTACACATCGAAGCAATTACCCTAATCAAGTCCAACCAAGTTTTTTTTCCCAACTCTCACTCTCACACGCGCTCACTACTCTCCCCCAAAATTCAAACGCGCGTTCACTCTCCCCCAATCTTCTTCTTCTGTAGCGCCTCCTCCTCCTCCTTCTTCTTCTTGCTTTGCCTTCGCCATCGTCGCTGCAGCCGCCATCATTGTCGTCGTCGTCGTTGCTGCCGCCATCATTGTCGTCGTCGTCATTGTCGTCCTCTTCTCCTTCCTCTTCTTCGTCTGCTTCTTCTTCCTCTTCTTCGTCCTCTTCTTCTTTCTCTTCTTCGTCCTCTTCTTCCATTATTTACGTTGTTGGTGTTGTTGCTGTTGTTGTTGTTGATGAAAAATTGAATTGAATATTCTAAGAAAACAGAAACGAATTTCGATTGAAAACAGAAACAGAATTTGCATGAAACAGAAATGGATTTTATATCAAAAAACATAAACGAAATTTACATGAAAACAGAAACGGAATTTATATGAAAACAGAAACGGAATTGGTGATGAACCCACGCCAAGAAAACAGAAACAGAATTTATATAAAAACAGAAACGGAGTTTACATGAAAACAGAAACGGAATTCATATGAAAACAGAAACGGAATCCCTTTTCTTTTCTTCTTAAATGTACTCAAATGTACTCCATCTTCCTGCTACTGTTGCTACTTCGGAAGAAGCATGAAGAGTTGACGATAACGAGGAGTGAGAACAGCAATGAAGGGAGTGAGAGAGAAAACAGAAAAGCTTGCTATAATGAAATTTGAAATAACGCATTTGAGTGAAAAAGGGAAGAACGAAAAATCAGAGATTGTGTGGGTTGAGAGGCGCGTGTAGGTTGAGGACTTGATTAAGCTTGGTTACTTAAATCACTTAGATGTGTAACATTATTGTTTACTATACACTGTAGTTAACATGCTTTGTTGCTTAATTAGAAAATTGATTTACTATTATAATATGCAGTAGCTTATAATTTCTCTAAATTGATTTTTACTCCGTTTCCAAGTATGTTATTATACTAATGGAATGTAATTCAAATACATTAACAAACCAATACATTGATATTGATTAATAACTTTAATGTAATCAGAATATGAACCTAAAATGCATAATAACTTTTTTTTTTCATTGCAATATATCATAAGGATTACAAACAATTCTAATTCTGCATATGAAAAATAATTAAAATGTAAATTGGAAAGGGAGTCAATAACACACTAAAGGGTCATCTTTAAAGCTTTTCCTGAGTTGAACATGGTCTAAGCTTTTTTTTTTTTTTTTTGAAAGAAAACATGGTCTAAGCTAGTAAGTTCTGAATACAAATAATAATAATAATGGACATCGAAGTTGTATTACTGTCTTCACATAGAATTTGAGGACAATAAGCCAATAATTATTAAGAAACTGTTCAAAAAACACCTACATAGAATCATTGTAAATATACAAAGTGATAGTCACGCTTAAAATTCGTTTGTGCTGGTCAACTAAAACATAATTTTAAAGGACTAATTTTTTATTAAAATGTTCTCCAAAATCCGAATTAGAACAAAAAAGCAGCACATTTGAGCTTTAATCTTTTACGTTTGAGCCTCTTGTAGCGAGCTTTGCACTGGTTCACACCCTTCCTTTCATACTCTTAGCTAGGCCTATATAAAGTGAAGCCAGAAATTTTTTAACTCATAATACTATGGAATAAAATATCATTCAATTATTAATTATTGATTTCATCTGAATTTCTTATTTGAAAATCAGCAAATGCGTGCCCCTTTTTCAACACATATATTTTTCAAACTGAAAACAAAAGCTAACTTATCAAATACCATTGAAATTTCTTCTACCATACACCTTCCATAAGTAAAGGAAATGAGCTCATATGATATCAATGAATATTTAGATGAATATTGTTAAACTATCCAAATTTAAGCATTTAATGCAGAAAAGGAAATGTCAAATGAAATATTGGTTTAAGATAAGATATGTGGTCACCCCATAAAAAGAATACTCAAATTAACATTATCATGATGATATTGTTGTAAATGTAGATTATAATCTTCTCTTATTAGTTAAAGAAATCAATTATCAATTATATACAATAAATAAGTAAATAAATATGGTAGAGTGATCACCAACTCACCAGCTAATTTTGCACAAAAAATTGTATGAATTTTTTAAAGAAAATTATTTGCTAACTATTTTAGCTAACATAAAGCAAAAGTAAAGAAAGGGGAAAAGAAAATAAATACTACTTCATGCTTAGATTTGATTCCAAGATAGAGCATAGTTTCGTCCAAAGGACCCATTTTTCTTAAAATTTACGCATGAAATAGGATAAATAATCAATAAATTTTAAAAAAAAAATCAAGAGATAGTAATAAAACGTGATAAACAGTGATAGTTGTTCCCAATTAAAAAGTTCAAATGGGAATCTACTACCACTAAGAGAACCTGGTGGATCAAGAAGAACAAAATAAATAATCAACAACAAATTCAAGTAAAGATAGACTTAATAAACTATTTAAATAGACCAAAACTTAGTAAATTAGTTTATTAATTAAAGCGGATTTAAGAATAAGAAAACAAATGTATCATTAACACCAATAATTAATCTTTTGGAAAGAGAAAGATACTTTTCTAAAGTTAAATCATTTGCCTAATTTGAACTTGAGGCAAATATTAAGTTTAATATAAACAAAGACAAATATAAAAAATATTTTTAATTTTCAAACTCAATAAGAAGAAACATAATAATAATATTTGTAAAATTATTATATTCCACGCATGAATTATTTCTCTTTTGCCCTATTAGGGTTTCTCTTGTGCTATAGTATTCTGTTAGAGTTTTCTCTTGTGCCCTATTAAGGGTTTCTCTTGTGCGCTATTAGGGTTTTTTGTTGTGCTCTAGTGTTTTGCTAGAGTTTTTTCTTGTGCCCTATTAGAATTTTCTCTTGTGCCCGAATAGATTTTGCTGGTGTCCGAATTTCTCTTGTTCATTTGGAGTACTCAGAAGATATTAGAGAAGGAGTGAAGATTTGTGTTGAATAGACTTATTAGAAGATTTTTTGTATCTCGGACCATGGAGGCTGATTTCAAAATAATTTGGAGCCAACCTAATATTTTCAAGAGTATTTTACAGGAATTGTTAGGGTTTAGAGAGACCACTGAACTTTTCATAAACTAAAAGGGATTTGTATATCCTACTCTCCCGAGAATGGTTTTATCTGTGAAGCCAATAAGTATAATTAGAGAAATAATAAGTGGTAAAAGGAAAATGAAAAAAGAAAAAAAAAACCTATTAACCACTTATTGGCTAACAAACCATGGACTCCCTAAATTTTCTCATATAAAAAATGTACTTCAGTCATTTATAAAATGTGAAAGTATGATGCAATAGAGTTATATAAATTAGTCATCCAAATCAAATAGTGGTAATTTCAACTTGTAGCAGAATCATTTGCAACATTAAAAAACTTTGGAAAAAACTGAATTTAAAAAAAAAAGAATAAAAAAAACTAAAAGCCAAGATTAATACAAAAACTATATCCAGAGAAATATTTTTAATCAGATATTTTAATTTTTAACAAGTTTAATTATTATTATTTGTTTTTATTTTTTTCTTATAAAAATTAATGTCAAATCTCTTTTTTAAAAGACATAAAAAAATCTCTTTAATTATTATTATTTTTTTCTCATCTTCATCTTCATCTTCATTTTCCTTCCTTTCCACTCCTCTGTCTCTTAACCCATCTCAATGTCATCTTCATCATCATCAGATTCTGAATATTCAAATCTAAAACACTTACCAGATAAATGCTGGGAATCCATTTTCAAACACCTTAACCCATGCTAGTGATCCAAGTGATGTAATTAATTCTTGATAGTTTAGTATCACAATTTGCGTTTATTATATTCTCCTTTTCCTTGTACATTGTAATCAGATAGGGAAGTTCAGCAATCAGTAGAATTCTAAACTTGCATGGTACTGAGGAAGAAGTTCTGCACTTCTATTTTAAAGGATAAATCAGAATTAGAGCAAAGAGATGTGAAAGTGTGAAAGAGTAGCAATAACTTGTATCTCAAGTTAACAGATCAAAATTCTGCGAGAGAGAACTATGAATGTGAATTGTGGGAGGAATCTTCATTTCAATGAGTAACTTGTGTGAGAATTGAAGGGTAGTGAATGTATCACAATTTGCATTAGTTATAGTTTCCTAAAAGCTTGTATTATTTCTTGCAAGGCATGTATCAATTCTAGAAGAGGGGATTGTGAAAGATTATTTATTTATTTATTTAAATTTGTTTAAATAAATAAATATAATTAATAAAACGAGCTAAGCCAGTTTCACCCGCCGTGCTTACCGCTTACTATGAATGAGATCGAACTGAAAAACCTAGTTAAAGAAGAGGGGAACCTAGAATTCATTATTCCTTTGTCTCCAATGGCTCCATCATCATCATCAAGCAATTGTCGTTTTCTACAACCACAATTGCCAGATGAATGTTGGGAATCGGTGTTCAAACACCTTAGCCACCACCCTCATGATCATGAATCACTCTCCCTCGTCTCACGCCACTTCTTTTCCCTCACCAACCGCATCCGCACCCACCTCACCATCTCCGACCGTCTCCTCCCTCACCTTCCCGCCCTCCTCTGCCGCTTCACCAGCCTCACCTCCATATCAAACTCTCGCCGCTCTACTTCACCGGTGACATCGACGCGCTCCTCTCCCAAATCGCTTCCTTCGACTTACCCTTCCTCCATTCCCTCGACATCTCTTACCAACACCCCTTCCCCTCAGATGGGTTGCGACAATTCTCCCAAAAGTTTCCAACTTTGAAGTCACTCATCTGTTCCCACACGCCCCTAGATTTAGTCTTAATTGCCGAATGCTTCCCAAATCTCGAAGAAATCAATGTGAGTTACACTTATCCGTTCTCTGTTACAGATTTACATGTAAAGGCCTTGGCTTCAGGGCTTAAGAAGCTCCGAAAGGTGGATCTTTCAGGTACCTACATGCTTGGGGACTCTTCCATTTTCACCTTGTGTCAGAATTGTGGTTCTCTAGAAGTGTTAGTTGTTCATCAAACCAGCTCTCTTAGTAATGTAGGCTTTGCCAATGCGATCCGCAAGAGACCCCAATTGAGGACTCTGGGTGTTAGAATCGGCAATGTGACTTCTGAGCTCATTGATGCATTGGTTAGTTTGAAGGATTTGACATGTCTTCATTTGTCTTATTCGCGTATACCTGATGAGGCCTTGTGTGTTCTTGCAGAAGGAGGCCTTCCGTTGAGGAAACTCTCACTGCCGGGTTCTAAGGGATATGGATACAGTGGGATCTCTTGCTTGTTGAAAAAGTGTAACAATTTGCAGTATTTGGATCTTCAAGGAACACAGTTTCTGAATGATGAGTGTGTCATTGAGTTGTCTTTGCTTCTTGGTAACCTGAAAGTTGTGAAACTCAGTGGGAATGAAAACCTTACTGATTTGAGCTTGTTCACCATCATGCTTAACTGCCCTTTGATATCTGAGATCAGGATGGACAGTACCGGTGTTGGGAAGCTGAAGTTGGAGGAGGATTGTTTGGTTGTGAATTCTCATTTGAAGTTTCTCTATTTGGCCCATAATAAATGGTTGGATGATGGAAGTGTCACTATGCTTGCTTCGGTTTGCCCCAACTTGGAGATGATTGATTTGACCTACTGCATGAGGGTTTTGAAAGGTGCTATTGATGTTTTGCAGAGGTGTTGTAAGATTCAGCACATGGACTTAGTTCATTTAGGATGTGATCTGCCTTCGTTTCGGTTTCAGTTTCGGGTTAACTTCGAAGTTCCTACATTGTTGGTGTTGAATTTGTCACGGTGTAGAATTAGCGATGAAGAACTCTCTTATTTCAAAGAGTTGCTACAGGTTAAAAGAACTTAATTTGGACTATTGTGACAAAAACACGGAGAATGGGGTAAAGCAGGTGGTCAAAAATTGCAAGCAACTAAGAATGGTAAGTTTGTATTGTTGTGAAAAAGTGTGTTCTGATGTTGTTGCTTGGATGATATTCGTAAGGCCATCTTTGAGGAAGATAGGAGCTCCACCTCAGTTTCATTTTGCTGACGACGGCCAGCAGGACCTCTTCCTGCGTCATGGATGCTTTGTTGCCTTGTGATCCAAGTGATGTAACTAATTCTTGATAGTTTAGTATCACGATTTGCATTCATTATAGTTTCCTTAAAGGATGATTGCATACTTATTATTATTTTTCTCGCACATTGTAATCAGATTGGGGGTGTTCAGTAATCAGTAGAATTCTAAACTTCCATGTTACTGTGGAAGAAGTTCTGCACTTTCATTTTAAAAAAGGGTCCATGAGTTTTGGGCTCTTTGTAAGGGATAAATCAGAATTAGAGCAAAGAGAGGTGAAAGAGTAGAAGTTAAATTCTGTTATTTATGGTTTTATTCTGATTTAGACTTAGTCAACTGAGTTAGTTAGTTTATTCTTATTGTAGGTAGTTACAGTCGTGTTTATAAATAGAAGGCTGTGTTAGAGATAATTGAACTTAATAAAACTCATTTTTCATTTTCTTCAGAATCAATCAGATTTCTCTGCACTATTTGCTATTGTTCATCTTCTTCTTTCTTTACAGTTTTATGTTCTTTATCTCTTGTAACGGATTCAGTTCTGTTTCATAGAATCTTGTTCATCTGTGTCAACCTTCACACTCTTACTTTGGTTTTTGACCATTCAAGAGTTTGAGTCTTTGAGCCTTGCAAAATTGCAAGAGGCCAAGAGCTTTAGAAGTATAGGAAAAAAAAACAGTCAAGAATGAAGATATTCTAAACAAATGGATAGGAGTAGTAACAATCAGGTGCAATAATTAGCATGATTTAATAGTAACTTATTTTCTTTGGCAACTAAACATTTTTAAGGTTAGTCTAAAAATAACATCACACGAACTTTGGAAATTAGATAGTAATTTCCTTCAAACTTGTGTCTGTATAAGAATCACCAAAAGGTAGAACTTCAGTGTTTTCCAATAGGTCATACACCCTAACTTGATTGTTATTTTTGAACCTGCTATTTTTTCTATGTTTTTCCTTTTTTCGCATTTGGAGTTATAAAAATTATCTCCAATAATCTTATTCCTACAAATTTCTAGGAGACACCAAATTAACATTAATTAAATGTATATTTTAATTATTTATTCGAATTCATGCACCAATTATAAGTGCAAGACAGTTTTAGTATTAAGGTAAGGCCAAGACTCTATTAAGGTAAGGCCAAGACTCTGATGATGAAGTCAAGATTCTTCAACACATAATGAAATACAATGTGTGGCTATAATTTGTGACGCGTAGTCTCTGTAGAGAGAGAATTAGAGACAGGCTCTGTGTTGTTTGCAGAAATTGCAGTTTTGGGTATACCCCTATTGTTAGTAATTAGCAAGGGTCATTAAGTGATTTTTAATAATAAATGTTGATGAGTGTTTTGTAATGGGCCTTTACATATTTTTGTTGCAATTAAATGAAAGCATGTATAGATCCAAAAAAAATGGAAGCATGTAACCAAATGCAGCGAACATATATCTTTAATGGAAAATATTTTTTAAATAAATATAACAAATTTATGCATACGGTTAGAGAGGCCTATAAAAGAGTCGAAAACTAAAATTTATATAATAAAATATTGTATCATATATTGAGTGACTTTTTAAATATTTTTTAACAAAAGTTATTAACAAGTATAATGTCAAAATAAAGTTTCTACTAAAACAATAATATATCAGGTTTATATCATAACAACTATCATTCATAACTAAAAAGTACTTTTAAAAATAAATCAATTATGTCCAAGTTTTGTTCTTTTCCATAAAACTCTATTTTTAATACTTTATTATTATAAAGGATATATCCTAAATAATATATATCAATTACTCTAATACTTTTTTATATATGCATTTAAAATAATATATATATATATAATCAATAAATATCTTACTTAATATGTTATGATTTAATATCATGAGAAAATAAATAAATTTTAAAATAATTTAATTTTTTATATAAATTATCATATTATATGATTATACAGGTTAAGAATTCAGGATGAAAAAAGATTAAAAAAATATAATAGAAGAAACAATAATAAAATGGCAATGATGTTTATTCTCAACAGATCATCGATAAACATATTACTTTAATACTTTTTATATTTTATTTTTACCCTTTCTTATTGCTTTTATATTTATTCATATTAAATTAGTTTTAATATATGAATGGCCTCCACCCAAAAAAACATACTCCCAACGGATAGGTCTACACAAATAAAGACACACAAAATATTTAAGGGTGTGTTTGTTTTGTGAAGCAAGACAGAACAGAACACAAAAATGAAGACATCACTACACAGCACACTAAAAATTAGTGTACAACTCTTGTGTATGGTTACAATAGACAGCACATGAAAACAAACTTTACTATTTAATTTGATTGTATTACAAATTGACAATTTTAACCTTCTTAATAATTTAATAACATAACTTAAATTACAACAAAATGTTCTCACCAAATTTATACCCAACTCAACGATAATAACATGATCAAACCAAAGCAATACACCCAGACATAAAAAAAAAATCCCAAAGCAACACACCATAATTCGTTTAAATTGCTCAAAGTTGTCCAGTGATTACATTCTTTCCTAATCAATATATAAAAAAAATCATATTTAACAAGGACATAAATTAACATAAACAAAATTCATTACTTACTTTTAAATAAATTCAAACATAAAAAAGAAAAAAATTAACATGAGCAACGATAAACAAAAATTCATCACCAAAGGATATGAAGGATAATGAGCAAATAAAAGAGTAAATGAAGTAAAGAAAAAAACACAAAATTGATAAAAGAAAAAAGTATCGAAAAGAGAGAGCAAAATAGAAAAAAAAAAAAAAAACAAAAAACAAATCATGGAGGAAGAAGACATGTAGATGAGAGAGCACCTGGTTTCCTGCAGCCTGAATGATGGTGGCAACTAGCAAGAAATGAAATTAGGTTTAGTGAAGTGAAATGAATATAAAATGGATAAGAATGGAATAATGAAAATTAACTAAGGATAAATAAGGAAAAAAAATTTATTAAAAGGGAGTGTCCATCTTATGCACTCCGTGTCCATCGAGAAGAAGTGGACTAAGAATTCCAAGTTTGTGTGCTGGGGACAGCATAATTATTGTCCATGTCCACCCTCCCAAACACCTTGTGACACACTAGTGTGCATACTTTTAGTGTGCTGTCTTCATAAAACAGACGCATTGTCGAAAATACTGGATCCTTCACCAATTGGAATCCATTTTTAGTTTTTTACCAAAAACAAAAAAGCCCAATATATTAATTACTTTTATTAAGATCTAATTAACGAAAAATTTTAAATAAATAAAAAAATTTCGAAATTTTCCAAAATACACTGTTTTGAAAATATTTACGAAAATAAAATGTGTTAGGAGTACCGGTCCGGACCAGTATTCGGTCAAACCGGACCGGTACTAGGCTAAAAAAAAAAAACACTAATAACGGTCCGGACCGGTACTGGTTTGACCGAATACCGGTCCGGACCGGTACTGCATATATATCAATACCGCCCCATCTGGGGCCGGTATTGAGTTGAATTCAATATCGCCCCATCTGGGGCCGGTACTGGGCTTTTCAACGCCTATAAATAAGAGGCCGAGAGTGAGAGTGTATTTTGATAAATATTCATTCTCTCTCACCCAAATCAATAAATTTTGATCTCCCTTGAGTTTTAGTATAGACGTAGGTGGTGGGGAAGAAGTCGAGGGGGCAGGACGCGGCCGTGGACGCGGGCGGGGTCCTGGGCGCGGCCGGAGGCGTGGCAGGGCGCGGCATCCCGCGG
>JASCZI010152775.1:1198-12285 GCA_036250425.1 Stylosanthes scabra | reverse complement strand
TTGTTAGCTGTTTTAAAGCTTAGTGCATGCTGTCAAACTTGACCTTTGTGCACTAAAATGATAATAACTTGAGCTACAGAGGTCCAAATGATGTGGTTCTTGTTGCTTTAGAAAGCTAACGTCCGGGGTTTCAGTTTGATATAAATATGTATAACTGTTTTTATGAAAAGAATCGATTCTTTGGGTACAAGAATCGATTCTTGTAAAAGAAACGAAGCTCTTTTTTCATGGAAGCTCTGGAGAATCGATTCTTGGGTAAAAGAATCGATTCTTCCATAAAAGATTTGTATAATAAGAGATTGGTTCTCTTATAGTTGAGTTGAGAGATTAAATACTAGAGTCGATTGAGATAAACACTCAAGGAAAATTCTTGAAGTTGGGATACTTCGAGTGGAGTGGTTTATTGTAACGTCGTGAGTTGTTAGGATCTAATACTCAAGATTGTAAACGGTTTTATCAAGCACCTTGAAGCTTGATTATAGTGGAACTTCTCAATTGCGATTGAGAAAGAAAGTGGACGTAGGCGAGGATTGTGCCGAACCACTCTAAAGATTGGTGTATCGTATCTCTATCTCTCATCTTTTATAATTTCGTTATTTACATTTAAACAAGTGTTTTGGAAAGTACAAGCTCCTTGTAAGTACTTAAGAAGTGGCTTAAGTCCTTGGAAAAATATTAGTACAATCATTTGAGCTATTTATTTCCATAAGCAATTTACACTTCCGCGAAATTTTTATATTGTTGTTTGAACACTCAATTCACCCCCCCTCTTGAGTGTTGTGCATTGTGACTAACAAACACCATCCCATAATTCTTTTAACTTATCAATTAGTGGTTGCAAGTATATATCTATGTAATTGCCTAGCATCTTCGGATCAGGATTAATCACAGACAACATAAATGAGGATTGTTTCATGCAAAGCCATGGTGGGAGATTATACGAAACAATAATCACATGCCAAACGGAATACTTCGTGCTCATGTTACCCAAAGGGTTAAAGTCATCACTAGCTAAGGCTAGACGAACACTTCGGGGATCCCTAGCAAAATTTGGATACTCCACATCAAAGTCTTTCCATTTCTTAGCACCCCTTGGATGTATCATTAAACCATCCACGTTATATCCTTCTTTATGCCATAACATGTTAGAAGTTGTCTTGCTGGACATGAATAGTCGCTGCAATCATGGTATCAGAGGAAATTAATGAAGAGTCTTTCCTGGCAACGGTCTACCCTTATTTTTGACAACTGTGTTGAGTCTTAAAATAGAGTATTTTGCTTCCATATAGAATTAACACATCATTTGCAGTTGGTCAGATCCTTGTCATCGCTCCCAATATAGCATGCAATCCTTAGGACATGCATCTTTCTGCTTATACCCAGTGCCTAGTTTTCTTATGGTCTTCTTAGCTTCGTAAAAGTTCTTATGAAGAGTTGCATTCTCAAATGCATCATGCAATAAACCCAGGATCAGTGTCATTGCCTTGTCACTCATACCACACATACACTTTATATGGTAAAGCTTTACCAAGGATGATAACTTCGAGTACTTTGAGCACACATGATATTATTCTTGTTCATCATCTGCTATAAGGTCTTGAAAATCTCTCGCCTCTCAACTTGGACCTTCATACAAATAGGCATATCTCTATTATCATCTTCACCAACATGCTCGTCGACTATGCCATGCCCGCTTCCATATTGTGTTGCGGAACTGAATGCATCATGGATCATGTTGCGCATTGGATCTACTTGTGGAATAGAGCTTTCAGTTCGTCGGTTAGAATGAGGGTTCTCCTCACCGGTTAGTTCACAATGGCACACCCATGTAGTGTATCCTGGAGGAAAGGGTGTCATAATCAAGTGATCGTATACGGATTGCATGATTTGAAATCCACACCGACGACATGAACATTTTATCATTCTATCGGAAGATGCATTAGTAAAGGCAAAGTCCAGAAATCTTTTCAAACCCTCTTTATATTCCGCATAGTTCGTCACTTTGAGATCTAGGATTTGTCCATGTCTATGGTAACATAAAAATTGATGTTATGAAAATTGATTTGTCCATGTTTATGGTAACATGAAAATCAAAGCTTCGTCGGCTTCGTTAGCTAGGGTAGAAAATCGTCACCCTCCTAAGACACGTCGAAATCATAGGATTCAAGCTGAAGTGGATAACACAGATACAGAGGATGAGGACTATGTCCCGGATGCTGATGAGATAGCATCATTCAATGACCACGTCGATAATCTGTTTGCAAACCACGATGCCGAACAGCAAAACAAGGAAAAAAAGCGCGAAGATACCGATTGGTGAGAAGTCGAAGTCATCGGTGCATTTTTTCTTCCCTACAATATTGAATTCTTTCAATGATAATTTTTCTTTTGTTCTCAGTTGAGTAAAGAGTATCCTCGCTAATAATATATTTTTATGAAATTAGAGGATGATGTTGTAAGACCGATGCGCCAAACTGTGTTTGAGGCCATTTCACTTCCTCGTGGTAGGAAAATCATTCTAAAGTTTTACCATGAGTACCAAGCAGTAGGTGACATAAGCGGCTTATTGAGTGATTATTAGGGAGGATTAGGTGCAGACATCAAAAAATTCCCAATAAGTGTGGAGAGTTGGCATAAAATGAAAGAATACAAAGAGACTGCATACAACGACGTTATCAAGGTAAATTATTAGTTTTTAGTTTGAGATGAAAAAGTTTAGAATTCTAAATGACATTATTTTTTTTTTTTTGTGTAGCAGACCTTTCATTTTGAAGAAGGCCCTAGAGGTCAAATCAAGAAGTTTATCTTGAAAAAGTTGGGAAAGTGTTGGAAAGACACTAGATCGAACATGTTTCACACTTTTTATGATAACACGAAGTCTTTAGAAGATAATGTCAAGAATCATAAGCCTGGTGGAATGGATCCAGAATATTGGTGATTTTTCTTCATGTACCGGTTGAAAGAAGTAACGCATGTATTTATCGCTTTGACTTGGATTCTTTTATAAATTAAATTAATTTCTTTGTCACTAGTAGTAGAAATTATATAAAATATCTAATTTGTCAGTAGAATAAAAAAATCTAATTCATAGTTCACAGTCCAACATGATTACTAACTTATTGTACTATGGAATGAGCATTTTTTTTGTGGTAATATCCGTGTTTTGACATCAGGTTATAAAATAATATAGCTATTGCCTAATTGTTACTTATACCTCCAACATTTGTTGATTTGTTTATGTTATATTCTACATGGTTAATAAATTGTCTTAGATTTTGTTTGTAATTACTATTTGTGATTGCAAATTAGGAAAAATGCAGAAACTAGTGCCAAACAGTTGTATACTTATACAGGGGGATCAATGACATTGGCTCGACGAAGGGGAGATGAGGTATATAATATCTTGATCCACACACCATTTTCACACGCTCCATAGCTCTGAAATTAATTGTATATCTAATTTCTATCCTGTAAATTATTTGAACAAAACTCTTGTCTAGTTAGGTAACACTGGTTCTTTTAGCTACAGTTATCTTTTATCTTAGTTGGATGACTTTGTGTTTGCTTGTTATTAATATATATTTGTCTTGAGAGTTCTTATGTTCTAATGGGAAGGAAAAAAAAATTCCAAAGTCAGCTTTATATTTTATTCATTATGTTGATCAATTAAATTTTTCGATGATTTTTTTTTATTGTCTGGGCTTTCATGTCGAGGAAGAAACCTAACTTCTAAAATCGACATATATTTTGAAAAACTTGTGTATTCCTTTGTGTTAGGCTACAGTCTGATGTGTCTTTATTGTCTTTTGTCTACACTATTAGATTTATATTTTGAATATCAAACTAAGTTTTAGTCCTTGTTAATTTCGAAACTACATCATACAATTTTAAATTGTCACAGGCGCTTGCAAGGAAAAAAAGTTAGCAAAGGAGAAATTTGGAGCATGGTGTATAAGAAAAAAGATGGCTCATACATTCATGAAGATGCATGGACTGTTGCTGTAAGAATTATGTACCACATATGCAAATTTGTATTATTTTAATTCATGTGGATATTGTTTAAATTATAATCTTGTAACTTTTGATTTTTTGCAGGAAGCAATTCAAGAAATTGAGGGTCGTGATCAATCCTATAAGGAGTTATCCCAAAATGACTCAGAAAAGAACACCTAGAACGTGTTCGTGGTGTGGGTGTCAGACCATGCCCTATGCAGATCATTAATCATGGCACACAACAAACTAGTTCTACGTCTCATATGGATGTAGAAGAGTACAAGAATGAGATTGTTGAGTTGAAAGCAGAGGCTGTCGAAGAAAAGAGGAAGAGACAGGCAATGAAAACTGTTGTCAGCAACAAGGAGATACTTTACCCCCAACATTATTGCAAAGATGAATTCCTTGTGGAATGGACCTTCTTCTACTAATAACCAAGACCTCCAAGCGCTGCCTGATTTTCAAGAAAACATAACATCTAAACTCTCTTCTAGTTTTAGTTGATTTTACGAGATTTTGTCATTTTAACGACTTTTAGTTTTTTACTTCTCCTGGTTACACTTTTGTTAAGATTTTGTCATTTTTTAGTGTGATAATTTAATTAGCTATTTATAAATGTTATTATCATAATTCAGATATGATATTTGTTTTCTTGTTTTTAAGTTTTTCTTGTTAAAATAATAGTTAATAATCACATTGAGTTAATAAGTGTTTAGGTATAAAATAGAAAAAGTAAAAAAGCAAAATATTAAAATGAAGTTTTTAAAAAAATAAATTTAATATGATTTGCCACGGTTTTGAACCGCTGCTAAAGACCCTAAGTCTTGACAATTTTTGTTCAGCGACGGCGTGGCTTAAAATGAAGTTGACACTTTTATTTCTCGGCGGTTTGGCAGATTCAAACTGCCACAAAACAAAAAATCGAAATAGCAGCGGTTGTTCAGGCGATTGTACAGAATTGCTGCTAAACCGTTTGCTAGCACCCATATTAACGACAGTTTGCAAAACCGTCTATAATGGTTTAGCGTCGATTTGAAACCACCGCTAAATAACAGAAAAACTACCGCAAACCACTGGTCGTGTTGTAGTATGTTTTTGTATATGAGTATATATTTAATTTATTCTATATTATATTTTATATTTTAATAAATATTTTATATAAATAACATTTTTAATATAAACTTAGAATAATTCTATTTGAAACATTATCTTTGGTTATTTTTATCACTTTTAAATATTGAAAAAAATTGTATATATTATTCATATTTTTAAAAATTAATATATATATATATATTAATTTAAATCTTTTTCAATTAAATAATTAGATGCTAGAATAATTAAATTTTTCAAAATAGAAAATTCATACATATTATTATGGTAGAATAATCAATTTTTTAGTAGAATAATAAATTATTTTTTATAAAATACCAAAATATATGAAATTTTTTTACACTAGTTATCAAGAAATGATAAAAATGGAATATCACTTTTTCTTTACGTGATGGACACAAAGAAGGGGAATAAGAATTCTTGAAATTTTTTCCTATAGTTTTTTTCCTCGATAAAAGAAATCTTTTTAAAGGAGAAAAAAGATAAAATAAAAAGAGCGGAGGAGGGGGGACAAGAGTATTTTAACTCCTTTACTTGTGTGTGTTTTTGTTTTTTGTGTTTTGAACTCTTTTTTTTTTTTTTTTTTACTAGAAAATAAGAAAAGCAGCTAACTCTTTAGAGATGAAGAGTGATAGACACCCTGTAATACATTATGCATGCCGTTCAACGGGTCCAGCAGTTCTACATAATCTATACCCTTCTCAACAGCACTCTTGGCTAAGAAATCAGCAGCGACGTTCGCAGTGCGTTGGATAAGGACCAATTCTACACTCCAATTCCATTGAAGAACCTCATGAATCTTCACAATTAAATCCACATCAGCAGCATGTTCCGACTTAGAATGAAGCTGAGCTGCTAGAAACGCATGCAGACTATCTGTCTCACAAGTGACATCTCGACAACCACATTCTCAGGCCAAAGTTAAACCTTTCCAAATAGCAAACAGTTCGCCCCTGAGTACTGAACAAAGAGGTATAGTTCCAAAACATCCTTTTATCCAAGTCCTATTAGCGTCCCGAATGACACAACCAAAGCCAGTCATATGAGAGACATTGTAAATACTTGCATCACAATTAATTTTGACAATGCAGTCTAGTGGAGGAGTCCAATCCACAAGAAGAGACAGTGGAACACTAGCAGGTTGCATGTGATTAAAAAGTTTCAACTCCTTTGTCAAGGTTAAGCTAGAGATTTTACTTTTAAAGAAGACCTCTCATCATCTTGGTTAAAGATTGAATTGTTCCTGTCACGCCAAATCCACCAAATAATAGCACAAAAGATGTATTCATCTAACCGGATGCCATACAACAACCACATTTTTATATCCATATTTTGCATTACATCTGACGTTGATAGCTGCATTTGGTGCCAAATAGATTTGGCCGAAGGACAATCACGAAGGCAATAAAGAACAATTTCCGGATGCAACTCCTTTACTTGTTTATCCTCTTTTATTTCTTTTCCAAAGAAAAAAAAATTATGCTTTTTACACTATGTTCAATTCTTCATCATCTCATCAAAGCTATATAATTCTATCTTTCAAGTCATTTTCTAATGCCCCAGTTGATCATGTAGCCGTTATAGAGAAAAAAAATTGAGTACTAATTTCATCCAAACAATTTTAGAACATCAACTTAATTAGGTTAAGCTTGTGCTCAAATTATTTGTCATAAAAAAATCTTGAAAAAATTCTAAAGAAAAAAAGTAAGTAAAAATGATAAAATAAAAAATTAGTTACCACTAACTTTGTACTTTAATTAAACAGTGATTAAACATTTATTTTTTGAACTTACTATTTTCTTCATTTTAGATGTTTAGGTTTAGAAAAGTTATCTAATATGAATATAAGTTATAAAAATATAAAAAATTTTTTTACAATATATATTTCATTTCTTATATCCCATAAAAAATAAAAAATTAAAATAGAATACATGCATAAATCCTCACCTACTTATAATAAAACTCACATCTATATCATTATATCCACACTCTTTAATTGGAGAAATTCTCAATGGTTCATGCTACGGTACAGGTGCCTGAAATGTATAGATTTACAGAGATTTGACATGATGGAATATTCTAGGCATATTATTTTATGTGTGTCAGAGCCATTGGAGCCGGCTCACCTAGGTGCCAGCGTTTGGCGCAAATTTGGGGGATGGGAGTTTAGCTTTTTTTTTTTTTTTTGGTCCGGCGGAGTTTAGCTTAAGTATTGGATTTGAGTAATTTACTTGGGCTTCAGTTTGTATATCATTGTTGACAGGCCAAAGAGATACAATTATGCTTCAGTTTGCATCTCATTTTTTTTTTAAATATTTCTGAAAGATTACGCGATAATTTGTTATTTAAAAACAAAAAAATAAATTTTTAAGATTTAATTAGGATTAAGAATTTAGAATTTAGGATTTATTTTTAGAAATTAGGACTTAAATTTAAAATTATTCACCATGTTAATTGAATTTCAATTTACTTTATTTAAATTTGGAACGTCAAAAAATTTTGATTCAAATTCTAATGATAACTTTAAATTTAGAAATTTGTAATTATAAATCATATTCAAATTACCTATTTAAATTAAAAATATCTTTAAGACAAATTCAAATTCGACTAGACTTATTTAAATTAAGAGGATTTTTAAAGCTAATTCAATATCAAATTGCTCTATGTAAATTGAGAATTTTTTAAATTATAATTCAAATTCATATGATAAGTTGACAACATTAAATTTCAAAGGTACTTAATTATAAATGAAATTGAAATTACCTATTTACATTGAGAATGTTTTTAAAGCTAATTTAATTTCAAATACTCTTTTAAAATAATAAGGTATTTAAAGCCAACTTAATTTCAAATTTCCTTATTTAATTGGGAATAAATAGTTACATATTTTTAAGAATTACATTTATTTACTCAATATATGTCAAGAGAAAGACACCAAAAAAATGTAAAGAGAATCATTCTTAAAAATCACTCGAATAATAAAAATTTATCGTGAATTTTTTGACAATCAATTTTAGATGTTTATTATTTATTAGTTTTTTTTTTTGGTGTGCTTGTGCGTATATACTTGTCCTCTATATACTATTAATATTGTGTTATTCTCTTATCAATCATACATAGTAGGTAATCAATCATTCTACATGTCCATATAATTTGGTTCTTGTATTCACTTTTTATTCCTGCTTGATAAAAGATTGAAACTCGATAACGTTTTCGCCATAACTTTTATTAATTTTTTCTTAAGTTATTAAAGTCCTATGGGTGTTACAATGTTGTTCCACGTCAACGTTATTTGTGTTTTAATAACTTTATCATAAAAGTGAAATTCCAACAATTTTATTTTTGGTAAAAAAAAAAATCAATGGGTAGCTCAAATAATATCTGTCTTCTTTCTCAAAGAATTTTTCAGTTTAAACTTCTGCCTTAATATATTCTTAATTTAGAAAAAACTCCAATAATATTTTTTTTATGATAGAACCTCAAGTGCAATTAATTTCACATAAAATCGTTAATTTAAACTATTAGATGACAATTTATTCAAATATATCATTATGTCAAATTATCTAAGCTTCTAAACAAGCAACTTCATATGAAGTTGATTGCACCTGACTATCCACCCTTTTTTATATATAGAAATAAATCATCATGAATAAAAAAGAAAAAACTGAAGTGATGACATGCACATTTTTTATTTTATTTTTTTTTGGTAATAGCACATTTTTTTATTTTACACTACTAATATTGTTCCTTTCTATACTTGCATAAGGCCCACAATAACCTTGCCCAGTTGCCCATAGCGTAAACCCATCCCATAACAATGGCCCACTTTGCTTACAGCTTCCAGCCTTCCACACTCAACGGCTCATGTCATACACCACGAAGCCGCGACAACAGGTGGCCCACCATCTGCAACAATGTTCCCCAGATGACCTCATCCATCCACGCGTCAAATTTCCATAGGCGCACAAAGAATCTCTTTTTCTCTATACAGGCTTCTTTACCTTAGAAAAAACCATTCTCAATTGGTTCTATCAAATTTTACTTTTTTTGGCTAAAATGGCATTTAAAGGTTTTTTAACTGTAGTCCTTTAAGTATAGAAATGTAATCATATTAGCCCATGAAACAACTTATATTGCCAAGAGATTAAGAGAAGGCTACCACAATAAATATCTAAAACGATGTTTTTTTATATTGATATTAATTGAGTTGAAATAATATCATTTCAAAATGTATTTATTAGGAATTATTAAACCTAAATATGTTTTAAAACGATGCCGCTTCAAATCAATTTAAGCATCATTCATAAAACAATATTATTTTAGGTATTTATTGTAGTAGCCGTCAATCTATATCAGTATCAAGTTAACATATGAGTGATAGAAATTAAGATCTAACGTGAATTATGTTTCTAACTTTAAGGAAATTAAAATAAATTACATGGACTATTTTAACAGATGAATAAAACTTTAGGGATCAAATTTAAAATTAATTCCACTTTAAACTAAGATACATGCGTGAAGTAGCCGATAACTCCCTCACTTCTCTTTCTCCGCATTGGCGCATACATGAGTTTTCCTTTCTTTCTTTTTACTCCGAAAATGAAAATTCTATCATAATTTTTTAACGATACCAATAGGTCAAGTAAGGTAGAATTTACACCTATAAAGTACGAATATTTCGTTGAATTGGCTTTCGTTGAATTGATATGTTCATGTGTCGGATACTTTTTAGACATACATGACGCTCACCAACACTCGTTTGATATGTGTGTCTTACGTTTCCATTAGTGTCTTTTAAAAAAGAAAAAAATGATTCTTCAGACAAACTTTAACACTCTAAAATATCACCCCATGTCTGCGTGTCCAACTTTATTCTTAACTTATATCCTTAAAATGAGTTTTAAAATAGCATATATTACTATTTTTCAAAAATTAAAAATTATCTTAAATACTATATATAAATTAAAAAGACATTAAAAATACTTAAAAAATATTAATTTAAATTTTAATATTATTAAAATTTTTCTAAAAATATATTATATTTTAAATTTTATATATATATCGTGTTGTCGTATCATATAAAAAATTGATATTGATGTATCAGCATATTCGTATTCATATCAGTATCCATGCATTTACACCCAATTCTAAACTTATTGGCATGTTGAAAATTTCACTAAAATTAAATTCCACCCTAACTGCCAATTTGAAAATTTTCAACCTTAACCCACCTACAAAAGTATATAATTTAAAAAATTACAATATTCAATGATAATGATATTATGTGTCCATATTGTATAAGCATACAAATAATATAAAATTAAAACAATGAAGTCATATTAAAATTACAATTATCATGTAATAAAATTAAAACAATGAAGTCATATTCACCGATAAAAGATTTTTTTAGAGTTATTTTTTTTTTAAAGATTTTATACAAAAGTAAAAGTAAGTTTGTGTTTGGGTATGTCATGTAATAATATCTTTTTATTTGTCAATTATATTTGGATACAATAATATAAAATATTTTTTTATTTATTTATTATGTTAAAACATCTTTTTTCGAAAAAAAAAGATCGTTTAAAAAAATATAAAGAACATCTTCTGAAAAAAGATGTTTTTTTTTGTTTTACTAGTGTTTTACTTTTACTATTAAAACTGATCAAAACACGCTAAAAAACATAAAAAGATTTTTTTTATCATAAAAAATTTTTTTTTAACCAAATAATTACATCCAAACAAGCTCATAATCATAAAATATTGAATAAACCACAAAGTCCTTTCTATAACTATAACTCTATAAGGAGTATTTATGGATTTTTTACTTATTTAAATAAAAAAAATAATAAATTTACCAAAATAGGTCCGCTGGGGGGTATTTACCATTTTAGGCATACCTCCATATCTCGGGCTCTGCAAGCCCGAAATGAGGTTTTGGCGTATCTCGGGTCTGCAGAGCCCGAGATAAGCAAGACATTCGCAAT
>JASCZI010152773.1:0-12300 GCA_036250425.1 Stylosanthes scabra | reverse complement strand
TTTTCTATGTTGAATGACAAAGCTAATATCATGGATTTTATAGTTCTCCCTTAAGGTTTGTAGATTTTGGGAAGTGACATTTTATGGGTTGGTGAACGTGTTGAGCTGTGTTACATATGTGATATTTGTTGTCTCTAGGTTAATTTGGTTGCTATGTGAGATTCAAAGCTTTAACATTATTAATGAGCAACCATTTTGGGGAGAAGGGAACAATGATGTATTGTATAATAGTGTTCAAGTCTTGTAACTGCCACAAGTTTGTTGAAATGAACTGTTCCTCTTATTTTTTTAGTCAAGTCTTATACATACCCTCTCTTTCCTTGTATGAAAGCTTAATCTTCGTTTGGGCAAGGGCTTAACTTAACAAGGTTCGGCATAGTGAAAATTTCCTTTTCGAAATTACAATCCATGTTTGAATGATTAATAGTAGCAACAAGATGATCAACATACCACATTGAACAGATGGATTTCAAATCCAGAACATGCTTATAAGAGCAAAAGGAGATCTAAGAATTCATACCGGGTTTCATATTTTGCGGGAATTTGATGATGCCATGAATTGGAACCATGTTGTTGCTCGCGTGATCCTGGGGCTATAGCCTGATGAAGAATGTGTGTTCTAGTGAAATTGAAACCTTAGACTATGATTCATCTTCAATTAGTATTAATATCGAAGATCAACCAGTCCAAACTTGAATGTTTGGTTTGACTTAGTTAACCTAGGAATGGTAGGTTTGAATCATCCTTTGAGTTCTGTTAAATGTCACGAATAAGATTCGGGGACAAATCTAATTGGTTGCTTAGTGGAGGCTAACAGAAATCGAGGTTAAAGTGGAAATTATTGGTGCCAAAAAGTGTTGTGTGATAAATGATTTTTGTATATTTGAGAGATAAAACTAAATCTTCGTTCAAATAGAATGTTGATTTTTACCGACAAATTCCATGATCAGCGATCAGCGTAGTAGCATTTTTAAGAACAATACACACTTAGAATTTCATTCAATAAAAAAACTGTCATTGCTGATGAATTTGTCAATTTAACCATCCCTAACTCTAACTCGTATAAATATGAGTCTCATTGGATGTTTTATTTGCTTTTCTTTTTATCATAATTAACTACCATTATTAGCCCCAAGTTGGTTTGCTAAGCGTACCTTTTTTTTTTTTGGGTATTTGTTTTGGTATTGTTTGCTATGTGCACTTTATAGGACATTTTCACCCCATTTATAAGTTGGATTAAGGCTGAACACTGCGGACCAAGGTCTAATTGCATGAAGAAGAAAAAAACACTGACCAAAATAATAATAATAATAATAATAATAATAATAAATTTTAGTAAAATAAAAAATTTGTTAATATATAAATAGACATAAAGGCATAGATCAACACACGGTTATGGGGTTGTGTGCTCTAAAATAAGCTTCAATCTTGGCTGTGATTATTATTTCAATGTGCAAATAAAATTGTTGCATGTTTTATTAGCAAGTTAGCAGTTACCCACTTCAGATTTCTCTCCGAGCATCAACAGCACCATATAACAAGAAAGATATAGGAAAACTCTGGCGTGAAAGCGAATAATATTATTATTAACTTTCTAAGTTACAGGCTTGCACTCTGCATGACACTTCACTTGTATGCAGAGAGCATAAGCAAAATGCCCCACTGCTTAAAATGTCCACTCAATCAGATGATAACACAGTGAAAAAATAGAAAAGAAAAAAAAAAAGATTAATAATCAATACAAGGAAGAAAAACAATAAACAAAAACCCCATAATGATACCCCACTTCTACAAGCAAATTAGAGAAGAGACACCTAGATAAGTTGAGATCCACCAGGACCATAGAGTTCCTCAACAATTCCATAATTATGTAGTCATCACACCAATCTTCTTAGCAAAGTCATCCCCATCTTCATCTTCCATGTATTCTTGCTCTGGATTTTCTCCCTCTTCAACTTGTTCATAATCATATTCCCCCTCCTCGCCTTGCTCATAATCATACTCCCCACCTCCTTGCTCATCGCCTTCATACTCCTGGTCCTCCGCGGCTTCATCATAGATCATTCCATCCTCATATGATTGATCATGATTTCCATCATTATTATCGACCTCCCTTCCAGCTGTTTCAGTGTCCTGAGGCTTGGTTTCTTCTTCGTTAACTAGTGAGTGGTTCTTAGCACCTTCCTTGGTCTCATGCAATGCTCCATTTGGTGTGTTTGTCACAGCTGGATCATCATAGCTATGGACAATTTCATTCTGTGAGGATACACCAGCTTTAACTCTTCTCTTCTCCTTCAGAATTTCACTCAGAGGTTTTGGACCGTCAAACTGAAAATCATCCTCTGATTGGGACTGTTCCGTTAGACTCTTTCTCTTTCCCAGTGAATACTCAGAGCTCCTCCCATTCTTAAGTTCAGAAAGCCTTTTAGGCCCAGAAAAATCACTTCTTTTGTCCCCTGCTACTTCTCTCCCTGTTGATCGTTCCCTGAAGTTTCTCCTCTCATCATCCTGCACCCTTCCTCTAATTCTGTCTTGGAGCCTTCCTTGGTGCGGGGTTGGCAACCTTCCAGTTGACAATCTGCTCCTAATTCTTCCTCTGTCTGATTCTCTCTCCGGGTGATCATCAGCACCACTTGCTGGAAGTTTTATTCTGCCTCGGAAGCGATCATTCAAAGGTAACTGGTGCGAATCCTTCCTAGAGGAGAACCGGTGACTTTGTTGCTCACCATGGCTATCAAAGTCATTAGACACAACAGATTTCAAACCGTTGACCCTCCTGCGCTTAGACAAACGATGTCGGAGATCTGAGACCTCTACATTCTCAGGACTATCAGATCTGCGGTGAGGCCTCCTTTCTAAATGGCCCGGGGCCTTTCTATGCTGCTCCCAAGCATACGGCTCTTGCATATGATCATATGAGTTGTACGGTTGGGGCACACGAAATCTTTCTTGATCAATATCACGCGCTAAACCATAATCAGCAGAATGCCCCAAGTCATACTCATTCAAAGAGTCCAAGTTCCTTTCATCTGGACCTCTTGTGTTACCAAATTCATCTTCCCCATGGTAGTAATCAGAATTTCTAAGCTCATCAGCTACAAGAACATCAAATCCAGGAGAGGATTCTCTGAGGAACTCATCACTGTCCTTGCCATTGTGGAAACCATGATCATCAGGCACACGAACTTGATGCAGTCGATTAGAATGGGCAGCAGCAGGCCCGTTAGCCACTGGGGAAATACTTCTCATTTTAAATCTTGAAGCCTCATCATCAAATCCTGCAGATGGTGGTGCCACGCGCTTCTCCTTCTCCAATTCGAAATTAGTTCTTAGTGGAAAAGTTTCAACCTTTTGAGAAGGTTTAATTTCAGGACCTCCAACTAGTTTTGCAATGTTTCCTTGGGAGCTTCTCGTTTCTTGTGCATATTTATCACCGCTGCCAAATGGCTTCTTAAAAGTTGGAGTCTCAGTTCCCTGGCTAGTCACTGGGACCTGATTAATAGCTTTGTTACTAGCAGTAGGATTTGGTCCATGCAAGAATGCACATCTATCACCTTTTAAGCAAAGGCCCTTTTGAAAGAAAATACAAGGGACAGCTTGTTTAGTAGAATTATAAGGTGTCGTAGGTGCTGCAGATGTCGTTGGAATCTGTGGCGAGGGAACAGATGGCCCAGGAGCAGTGGCTGCCGGTGAACCCAACAAGCCATCAAGTGGCTGAAGGTTGAAACAAAACAGAGTTATCAGAGGCAAATGGAAAAAAATAATAATAATTACAAAGAAAATTGGAAATAGTACATAAATTGAAAAGCACAATATCTTTGTAGGACACTCACCGGATGACGGAACGCACATTTGGGATTCAAGCAATTGCCATTCAACCAATACCAGCAATCCCTAGGATTTACCCGAGCATACTCACTATGGCGGTACTCACATTCATTTCCCTGTTCAAATGAAGAAAACAGCAAATCAAAATCATGGATTCTAGATAACTGCTACTTTCTCTTTTAACATAGAATAAGCATAAAAGTATCACAGCCATGCAGACATATTCCAATAATGTTATAATTTGCACAAACACCAACACAGACACACACAGTAAGAAAGACAAAGCCAACTACTCCAGTGAACAAACAACCCTAACAGGACACTTTTGAAGAATAATCTATCATCACGACTCCCACATGTACTCATGCGACTGCCAGGTAATTGTGTTTCATACTTTTACTATAATGCAAAGGTTCGACCAGTAAGCTAATAAATGCTTGCTTTCAAATGCAATCAGAACATAATCCCTGGTATTGTCACAAATCACAATAGCCAGAGAAAACAAAAACAGGAAACTTTTATTTGAACCAATCCTATATTTTTCCCCTTATACTTCTCCATCTGGATCCCAACAGTTCATCTAATCTACTATTTACTTTTCTTTAAAAGAGAAAAAAAAAATAAACAAACCAGAATTTATGTTTTTCAGAAACATGTAACATAAGCTATCAACAGAATTCTTTATAACTGCCAACAGCAATAACGAATTTTGGGAAATTCCCAAACAAATTCCCAAAAAACCAACCAAAAAAAATTAAACACTCCTTTTACCGAGATTCATAAGAAAATAACAATCGCCAAACACTGCATGAATCTGAAACCCTAAAAAGGCAGAATTTTGGAGAAGGGGAACTTGTTCCCAGAGGGAAGGTAAACAAAAAGAGATTCCTTTTGTTTTTATTTCTCTAATTTTGAATTGGAAAACTCAAAGGAAGGGATGAGAAAGAGGACCTTTTTGCATGTCAAAGGAGATGCAAGAAAGTAGACGCAATCGGTGTTCCTCTTCAAGGCCTCATCTTGTGCAGAGGAAGGAGGTTGCTGTGGCTGTGGCTGTGGCTGTGGCTGTGGCTGAGGCTGAGGGTGTTGGGCAACCATCGCGGTGGTGGTGGCTGAATTTGAGGGTCGCAAAGCACCCCAACAGAGATCGTGGGAAGAAAGTGGAGAGATCGAATCGAAGATGAAAAAAGGAGGTAGATTTGGGTACCCTTTTGAGCGAAGAGACGGATCCAATCCAAATCTCAGAGAGAGAACTAGAGAGAGAGCCGCCACACAAAATTGGGGTGGAGAGAGAAGGAACTAGAGAGAGAGAAAGAAAGAAACAGACACAGAAGAGAGAGAGAAAGAGAATGTGATGGGCTTTAAGCTCAAGTGGCGAGGTATGGGTTTGGCCTGGTTTGGTTTAGTTTGCGTCTTGTGTTTGTGTTTATTGTTTTGTTATTATAGATGGATGGTGGATTATTGTGTTTTCTACGAATGTCGATTAAATTTTGATATTATGATGTTTAATAAGTTAATTAATTTTATAAAATTTATACTATGTCCGACATTTTATAATTTAAATCTAAAATCTCGATTTTTTCTATTCTTTATTAATCTTTATTACGATTTTGTTTGAGTTGTGGGTTAATGATTCGATTTCAATGTTCTTATAAGTCTTAACAAAAAGGTGTACAATTGCCTGTTTCCTATTGGCTCTTGGTTTTCTCTCCCTAGAGCTAATTGATGACTGTTTACTTTATTTATAAAATCCAATCAAATCAAATATCAAATATCAAATATTAAGTACTAATTAATAAATTATTAATTATTAATTAATATACTCTAACAGTGTGAAGACTGAAGAGAGTAGAACTCTAGTGAGTGACAAGTTTCAGTTCCGTTCCATTTGGGGCTTCCGTTACACTTTCTAGTTTGGAACCAAAAACAGCAATTCGTTTGACCAAACCCAAACAGTGGCACTTAGTCAACCAAAAAAGTTTGACACATTTAAAAAGTGTTTCTTATGTGGTTAATTTGTCCCCTCGTATGGGAAGTGTTTTGTTACAAGTTAGAATGCAGATTTTATGATCCAATCTAGCGGCTGTTGTTTACTCCACACTCTCAGCATTTTTGTAGACACCATAGTACAGTCAATTTGACCGAATTGCAAGGTTAGTAGAATATGTGATGAAAGATGAAACTAAAGCATTTACTATTTAGGATCGACAAAAATATACATAAAATTATAAATGACAAAAATGCATTTTAGAAATAATTAATTTGAAAAAAAATTTATGAGATATTATTTTTATCTGTTGTTAATTAATAGTAAATAAATAAAAATACAAATAATATATTATTTTTATCTATTATTAATTATCTTTGAATATACGCTTATTCTTTTCAATTTTTCATATATATTTTTGTTAACCTAAAAATTTTTTATATATACTTTTGTCTATTTATTCTAAAAAAAAACATTATATATCTTGTTTCTATCTTAAGTTTTTAATATATTTATTTTATATTTATTAAATATAAATATTTAAAATATTACATCAATTGTAAACTTATCATCCACTATTAGGATATAGATATAGATTGGTTAAACTATTTTGTTAACTTCTTTAACTTATCATAAAAGCTATGCCATCTGGTTTCCTTAATAAAGATTCAATGCGATTTGAACGTTTTGAATTGTGATCTTCTTTTAACCGAACAATATATTCTATCTGTTGTATGTGAATCTACATATTGACACGATTATTTGAAATAGATTTTCTTGTATATGAATCTATAAATAATAAATATATTAATTGTGTAACCTTTCTTTCTTTTACCAAAAAGGAAAGGAATGTAGTGAATGTTCGACGGTGGAATTGAATGTGCATCCAAAGTTTCCTTCTTCTTTAACCCCAAAAAATTGCTAATTAGATCAACAATTGTATCAAACAAAGTTTAAACTTTAAAACCCCACATCATATTAATAAAGCACTAATGAATATTCAAGTCAAGGGAACGAGGCACATATTTGTCTTATTAACTCCTAGATTTGACATAAACATGACATGACTCCTATTTTGGAAGGTCTATAAACTATTTAATATTTTCTGGATCTTTTATTATGCTACTGAAAAAGAAAAAAAAAACATTTGATTATTTTATCATAATAATAACATGTTTAATTATGATAGAGATTCATTATTTAATTAAAAAAATATATAAAATAATATAATATGTATAAATAGTTTATAGCTAATTTTAATATCAATAATTCTATTTGCACACCAAAATTAATCATCAGTGTATAATATATATTAAAATATAAAATATATATATTATACCCTGATAGCTGATTTTAGTATCCCACAACGTAACCATTTTAATATGCTATTAGACAGTGTAGACTATAGTTGATCATATTCAATTCTTACTTTATTAAATATTTAGAAGTATGATTAGAACAATTTTGGGAAGCTATATCTTGACTATGAGCTAGGCTCAGAAGAAATATGGAAAATAAAAAGTGGGTATTTTAACAAGAATAAAACAACACTGCTCTCCCAAGTTGCAATTTCTCTGCACAAGTGCAAACCATTGTGTCATCTTAAACCATGAAGGTAATACAAGATTAACATGCTTAGAAGTAAGCAGTAAGAAAAAATAAAACCATTGCATACCAATAGAACAATGAGACTCTGTGCTTGCTTTCTTTTTAAGAGCACCATCTGCAGCAAGAAAAGGGTAAATATGATGAAGGGACATGTCCGGTTCTTCGTAAATATGATGCTTGTTCTTCTGTTTTTGCAGCTTCACGATTTCGATGGGCTTCGGCCGATGCTCGCTTTTCCTCGGCCTTGTGCCTTACAGTTGCTAATTTATTCACAAGCTTATCATGTGCTTTGCTCCTTATTCTTTCAACCTCTACCTGCAACCAAAGTATTGTTTTTATTACATGGTTTGTAGCAGTTTTTATGCAGCTTGTCATTGCTCCAAATCACTAACATCTTGATTTTCTGCTTCTAATGTATATGTTATGTGATATATCCTTTACTTATAACATGTCCTCACATGCAAGAGCTGTTAAGATATGATGTTTGGATAATCGAAATTCAAAGGCTCCCTTAACCTTTTGTTGAAGCTTGATTTTATTTGAAAGTAGGAAGGTGGCAACATTCATTTTTAGTTGATGATATTACATGTTTTTCCAGAGGTCAAAGCCAAGATCAAACAGAGAACAACAACATCACATGGCATCTCCAAGACTCCAATCACTCATTGAAATTTGACTAAAATTTATTCATACATAAAGGTAGGGAAGAATCAAGAAAAACTAATAAAAGCATGAAGAAGGACTAAGATTCAAATAACTCATCAAGGGAGAGAGTTGAAGTGATGCCTATTGTTGAAAAGACATAGAATTTCGTCTCAGCTGGTTTGGACATGTGGGGAAAGACCGGCAAAGCATCCATTTAAGAGGGTGGATGAGATTGTATGTGAATTGGGGGGTTGAAAGGTAGAGGAAGGCCCAACAAAACCATACATGAGGAGGTCAAATTAGTCAGAATAAGTTACCATATGTTATTACATAGATTTTTTTTTTATCACCGAAAGGCTTTTATCCCAAAAAAGGGGAAAAAAACCATTGATTGGCTATTAGGCTAACACAACTACTCTTCCATTCTATACTTATATGAAGATTAAATCATAGCATCCATAATGTTATCCCAAGAAGCTAAGTAAAAGATTCATGATAGGGAAAAAAAGTTGCAATAATAACAGGCTGTAAATAAATACCTCAATTTTCCTCATCTTGGCTTCTGTTTTCGCTTTCTGATGATTTTCCCATGCTTGGATTTTCATCTCCTCACGCCTAAACCTGTGTGTAACACCACATGCTTCTTTAAGAGAATATTTTGGGTGAAAATAAAAAATTTTCTGGAATCTAAGAAACAAATCCACAGAGAAAACTAGTATCAAACTCCTAACAAGTTGATTGTCATCTCAAATTCTCAATAACCAATTATCCTCAAACCATAAGCTATTAGAGAAATGTTGATGATTTTATGTCCAACAGCAATACAGTTTACATAACCAAAACCAAAAGCTGAATAAAATAAAGACCTGGCCATGTACTTGGCCTTCTCGGCCTCCTCCCATGCTGCTGCTCGAGCTTCAACAACACTTCTAGTAGGTTCAGCTGTTTTATTTTTCAGTGAAGTTGATGCATCCTTATCCTCCTCTTCTTTGCTAGCCCAAGCAGCAATGTTTGTTTTGCCTAGTTGAGTCCCGAGGGCTATTATTTCTCTCCTGGTTTTCATTTGTAGCTCCTTTTCGGACAATTCATTCTTGTTGGGACTTGGATGATCATTGCATGGATCAGCTAAAGCTGATGTAGGAGCAGCTCTGGCAGGAGTAGAAGGCTGGGAAGAATTTGGGCTGCGAGTCGGGGTTGTCGCCCTCAAGGGTGTGCTTGTCCTTGATGGCTCCTGGCTAGCAATAGGGGTCATTTCTGTACCCATATCTCTCATTGATACAGACCGAGCTGTTGAAGGGGGAGGGACGAATGTTGTTGCGCTCTGAATGGCAACTGATGAATTATGCTGGCTGTGACTAACTGCCAATATCAACTAGCAGAAAGTTAACAGTGAAACAAGGCACTAGCAAGATTCATTTATCAGTTATAACTACTATAACAACAAAACCAAACTGTCATGAGTTATTTAAATGCTTTTAAAAATGAATGTCTTCTTCAGAATTAGCACCCTCAATCAAGTTATAAGAAACCATCAATAGAATAGTTTGAAAACCATAACAAACTTGTCAAGCATTCTGGTATAGAAGAACAAATTCCTACAGAGTTTTGAAATAGTAAATGATGATTTCAGTGGATAAAAGCCTACCAAAAGAATTTGCAATTGCATAGGGATCAGCTTCCCAATTCACAAACTTGTGTCCTCCACATTCCATCTTAGTTTGATCTGTATCCATTTGCTTGGTATCTGGCTCATCTAAAGCAATTTCTTTTTGATCTGGAACTTCAACAATAACCTTCATGGAAGACTGACGGCTAGCATGCGTAAGACCAGGTACCTTTCGAGATCCTAATTGCCCACCTTGCCCCTGATTCTGTCCGGTTTTCGGCCTGCTAGATGTTGGACTTGCTATCCATTTCTCAGCATCTTGCCATTTAGATGGTGCTGGTTTTGAGAAATGTCCCAAGGGCACTCTCTGCGAAGCTCTTTGGAATTCGAACATGGGCGGGGACATGCCCATAGTATCATGCCCACTATCATAATCCAAAGAAGGATCATCTAGTAGTACTCTATGCCTTGAAGTTGCTACACCATTATCCTTTACATTAGAAGTTGAACATTCAGGAAGGACACTCACCACATCTACATCTTTACAATGCTCAGAACTGCTACCACCTGCAAAAGAAACAACACAACATACTGATAGTAAATCAACATCTTAGATTTTGAAGGAGGGAAGAAGAATGAGATGAAAGGGGAATGTACCATATTCATCCATGTCTGAGTTGAGAGATCTAGAGGTGAAAGTGGAATGAAGGTCTTCCTCTTCTTTCCTTCTCTTCTCCACACCAAGAAGCATATTCCTCAATTTACCGGGGGAAAACCCTCCAACACTCTGCACACTCAAGTTCCAGTACAAGGCAAAAGGATCAAGCCCAAATGAAGAGTGCACCAAACACGAGGAAAGTAAACAGCTAATTAGTTTCCAAGGAGCATTTAGCAATGGGAGGTGTGAAACAAATATTAGAAACTGATAACCAAGCCGCAAAAAAAATAAAAATAACATTGGAGTACCTGAGGCTTTTGGATCCTTTCATAATCCATATTGGGTTGGCGTTGTTGGATCAGAAATGAAATCTTGGCATAATGCAGAGGTGTGTGTTTCTCTTAGCTCTTTGATTGAAGCTTGCTTCAGTTGCAAAGAAGAGAGATGAGAGAGAGAGAATGGAAGACAAGGCTTGTTGAGTTGTTGTCTGTGTCTCAGTCTCAGACTCAGACTCAGACTCAAGTGTCAGCTGTTTTGTTGTACTGCTTCATCTCCCTCTTAATCTTATCAGATGCTTTTGTGGTCCACTTCCTCTCCCATCCCTATTCATTATTCATTATTCATTATTCATTATTCATTTTACAATTTATTATTAGAAATTAGAAACGAGTTAAAAACTCAATTTTCCTCTTGAAATTTGAGTGTTACATAAAAGCCCAAAAATTTGAGATTGTAAATACATTTTCATTAACTAGGTAGTGAGGTGAATAGGTGTTCACAATCTCACATTTGAAGACTAATTTGGATTGAAACCCAAGTATCAAGAGTCAAATTGAATTTCAACACAAATAAAAGTTTGTTAAGGTATCATTAATTATAGGATAAATTATCATTTTCATTACTAACGTTTAGGATAAGTTTCAAAAATGTTCCTAACGTTTAAATGTCTTATTTGTATTCCTAACGTTTTGAAAAAGTATCAATTTTGTCCCACCGTCAAACAATTATAAAAATTACTAACAAAGACATATTTGTATAAGTTAATTTATAATACCAAAATATAATAAGTGACGTGTTCACTTCATTCGTGTTCTTTATTATTTTCCACACTATACGAATACAACACAAAAACGAAAAAAAAAAGAAGGATGTCTTCCTCACCCAAACTTTATCTTTTTTTAATTGTTTGAGTGTGATTGTAGTAAATATTATCTCTAGAAAATTATTAGTTAATTTATTTTGCATTTTGGGATTTATACTAATAGAATTAACGGTTGAACAAAATTGATACAATTTCAAAACGTTAGGGACACAAATAGGACGTTTTAAACGTTAAGAATATCTTTAAGACTTACCCAAACATTAGGGACGAAAATGATACTTTACTCTTAATTATATCTTTAAAGGGTTAATTTTAATGAGTTTTTTTTTTTTTTCTATAATACTTTTGGTCAATTTCTTTTAAATTCTGTTTTTAAAAGTTTCTTCTGTTTTGCATTTTTTTTTTAATAGATGTGAATATATGTATGTGTTATTTTATAGACTTCCATTAGCTTTTGCTACTTATATAATGTAAGGAAAATTTGCTAGTATAAATAAAAAAAAATTTTTATTTTCAGAAAAAAATAAATCAAACTTTATTTACTGAAATCCATTTTTTTTTTTTGGAATCTACACCATGTTCGCCCATTGATTAGGCTAACTTGCATTTTAGCCTAACTAATAGGCGAACTTGGTGTGCAATGTCACCAAGTTCGCCTATTAGTTAGGCTAAAATGCAAGTTAGCCTAATCAATGGGCGAACTTCATGCATTTCCCCACTCCCCCACCTGCCTCCCTTCAAACAAACCAGGTACTCCTTCTCTCTCCTTTCTTTCTCTTTCCCGTTTTGGTTATTTATTTATTTTATTATTTTTTATTTGTTGGTATTTATTAGATGTTAGATAGATATTTTTGTAGTTAAGTAGTTAG
>JASCZI010152770.1:0-12326 GCA_036250425.1 Stylosanthes scabra | reverse complement strand
GGAGTTTATTCTGACCACTCTTTTTCAGAAATTTATCCTCCAAAGCCTTCCACAGTTTATGAGCAGAAGTCTCATTTTTCACTGCATACTTCTGTTCTCTGGACAAACACGATCTGATTGTTCCACATGCCAACCGGTTGATTGTACTCCAGTCTTTCTCATCAATATTATCTGGTTTCTTTTCTTCAATAGCGATGTCTAGACCTTGTTGAAACAAAGAGTCTAGCACTTCGCCTTGCCACATGCCGAAATGACCCGTGCCATCAAATATCTCAACTGCTAACTTTATCTTTGACAGTTGAAATCTCCCCAAAGGATCGGTTGAAAATATTCCACTCGAAGTGAATTTTGTTTCACTTGACGAAGTATCATTTTTTGGTGGATTTGATGCTGCCATTTCAACTCAAATAATAGTATTCAAATAACACAAAACAGAGCCTAGGACGAACCTAAAGCTCTGATACCAATTGTTGCGGAAACGTGGATATTTTCAATACAGATCAATCCTATGAGCTTTACTATTTTAGTAATTCCCAGGACAGATTGGATGAGCCACAATCAAGTCCCACTTAATCCCGGTCTCCTTAGACAGAATTTTATTAACAATAAAATTCCCAGGAAAGGCCGGAGGGGAGAGACCAGTCTCACTAATTCCAACCTCCTTAGACAGAACTACTATCACAGTATTACTCTACAAATATTTCTACCCGATAACCCACTAACAATATATATTGAATACTAAACAAAATAACACAGATAAATAAACAAATAACAATAAAAGAGAGAAAGGAAAGAACACACCAATTGATAACGGAGTTCGGCCAAAATTTTTGCCTACGTCTCCGGTCAGCACTACTTGTTGCTTATCTCTTTAATATGTGAATATATAGAAGAGATTACAATTTTTGGGATATTTAAAACTAAGGACTTAAGGTCCTTTATATAAGGGGTTTAACACCCCCCTCTTTCATGTTTCCATCGATGTGGGGCTAATTGTGCCACCAACATCACACAACCTTCCTCAGATATCCATTAGACCCAATAGGAAGAATGCCATAAATTGACTCAAAAATATTTTTTATCATTTTAAGATTCACAATGGCTTTGGATCTTTCACCAAATTCAAAATTGTGCACGACAATACTAATTTCGAGCATGATGACACCCGTTGAGGTGTGTTCAAAGTACCATAGGTTAACATCAAACTCCCCAAAATGATCGTTGTGTCATAAGAGCCAGAACACCATTGTGAATGACTAGACTCTGGATGTCTTGTTTTCTTCTTTTAACACCAAAACCTCATCCCAAGTCCCATAATTTAGTGAATACCGTAACAATAGTGCGTTGATATGGTGGATCTTCCATGACCTTGTTGATCCAATGAAGCACTCCGTCACAAAGAGGGGGCGCTCTGAGAGGAGCCTCAAGCTCCACATTCCACTGACGTGACATGGAATGATAAATGCACATTTTCATGTCCCCCGTTTTGTTCGACATATCATATATGTGGACAATGGCATACTTCGTGGAGAGATTCAGGCGACCAAAACCATAATATGATCGTGTTGCTCTGGGTCTAAGTCGAAATTGTCCTTTATAAAAAGGTGCTTGTTAGTAATCATATTCCATACTATAAAGGTATGCACCCTATCTAGTACTGGCAATCCGAGATAAATGAGTCCCATGTTGCAGCCAATGAAAGAGTACAACATATAATTAGGAAGTTCTGCAAAAAGATTGAATCTGAAGTCCATTCCAGCGAGAAGATATAACATCTCTATCCTCTCAACTGGATGTCATATAAACGGGTTGCAAAGAGCAAGGATGGCAACATGGATCGGTTCATCATGAAAGGTGTGGTTGTGATACACAATTTTCTTACTCCGTAGTTCCTTGTACCAATCTGGGACAACGTGGTGCATCATATCAAGGTGTTGAGATTTGTTCTCGTGAATATAAAGACCAAAATTTTGGACGGGATAAACAGAAGTAAATTATTCAAATGGTAAATGTCACTCATTTTCTAACTAGTGTTGTTATGTTGTGTGTGACGGGAGAAAATAAGAAAATTACCTCACCTAGTGAAATTTTACAATCTATGTAAATTATTTCGTGAATTGAATAAATACTAATCATATATACATGTCTTAGAAACTGTAATTTTGTTGTTAAGCTAATGTTGCCTCTACCCTCCTTAGAGTCATGCTCTCATATCCGTCACTACCAACAATCCACCAATATCACTGTCGATACTCCGCCTCCACCATCACCACCATCATTTTCTCTCTTTCTCTCTCAACTAGTGATATAGTTATGGGATTAGATGTTGCAATTTCAAAGATGTGGCACTTTCTTAAATGTGTTTACATGATCCCATATAGAAAATAGATTCCATTATATTCTGGATCTTGTCCAAAATGTATTATTGGTTTTGGGATTTTTTTGTTGATTAATTTTTTAATAATTGTTGTTTAATTTGACTGCTATTTGTTAATTAGTTATTAATAATTGTTATTTAATTTATTATTAATTGTTGTTTTAGGATTGAGAAAATGTCTTCTTCAGAAGCTAAAGTAATACTCTTGAGCTTCCTCAGTAATGATCAACCATCTCAACAAGAGCCTTCTCAAACTCAACTTCGAAAACCCTTAACCAAGACGTTAGTGACAAATGAAGGTACAACAACTGATTCAACTGGTGTTCGGAAGAGAAAATTAACCTCCGAAGTGTGGAATCACTTTACAATAGTGAAGATTAAAGGGAAATTAAAAGCTAAATGCAATTATTGCAAATCAATGCTCCTTGGTGACCCAAATCAAGGAACTTCGCACTTGCGTGTGCACTTCAAACTTGCAAGCACCACACCACTAGAGATATTAGACAATGTATGATGAAGACAGTTGACGATGCCCCCAAGACTGGTTCAGAATTCCTTAATTTTGAAAAGAGGAACTCGTTGCAGATAGCTTCGAACCGATTATGAGAGCCTCGACAAATTTAGAAAAAAAGGGTGACAAGATGCAACCAAGTAAAAATACCAAGTATTAAACTCAGGTTGTATTCTCTAGGAATTGAAAATAAAGGTTTGCGCTTAGTTGTGAAAAGAGTTTGGGGTTGCAATGATTGTTTTGAGAACAGAAAGTAGAAAGCAAAATATGATAAAAGCAATAATTAAAGAGTGCTTAGCCGTTGGTTGAAGTATTGTGCGTCCCTATGATCGCCACAATTCCCAATTTAGATGGTCTATCACGTTGAGGAGTTAGCCACTCTATCTAATGGTCGAGTGGTGAGATTAACCTCTATCCGTAAGTCCTAGCCTTTTCTAATAGCGAAAGACCAAGGTATTCGACAAACTCGAATAACCCATCAAGTTGCGTCGTTAAAGTCTTCTCGCTATTAGCCAGAATTTAGCGTCAACGACATCGGAATTAACCCCGGCTCCTCCCATCCGTGCCCTTAAGGATCGGTAACTAAGGTCATCCGCACACTTTAACCTATGGCCAAGACACAAGAATACTACTCCATACTAGCAATAATAATAATAATAATAACATAAATAAAACAGGCAAAATAACAGCAAGGCATAATAACAGAAATTGTAAATTATATTGAAATTAAATGGACAGAGTAACAATATATAAATCATACAAATGAAAAGCAGTAAAATGTTTGGTCAGTGTGGCTAAAAGAGTGGAAAATCCTAAGAATGACTAAGAAAAGCGTGTGTAGAAGAAGGATGGAAAAATGGGATTGTATGGGTGTCCTTAAAATGGTGTAGCTCTCCGCTATTTATAGGCGTTGTCTGTGCTTGGGTGTGTACGCAATACCCATCTTATGCGTATGCACCTATATTGATGGGTGTGTACGCACCACTCGTCCAATGCATACGCACATGAGTCAGAGTTAGCTTCCAAGCTGTTCTTCATGAGTTCCTCATTCCTGTCTCCCTTTTTAGCCACTTCTATTCCGGTTCTAACCTATTTAAACCTGAAACACTTGAACAAACAAATCAAGACATCGAGCGGAATGGAAAATGAGTGAATTCACAGTGGAAAATTGGCTAAAATAGCATATGCTCATAGTTTAAGTTCAAAGGAACAATTATTCATGAATACACTCGTTTCGCCTGTATTTAAGTGATCAGAGGTTGATAAATTGATAATTTAAAGCACAAAATAATCCATTTAAAATGGGTTTATCAATAACTCTAACAACTATCAGGAAAACAGTTGTGGTTCGTGTATATACATTCGATCAAGATAATGCAAGGAAAGAACTATCAATTATGATTTGTCTTCATGATTATCCACCATGTACTGTGGACCTCATTAGATTCAGAATATTTTGCAATGTCTTCGACCTCTCTTTGACGTGATTAATCGTAACACTCTAAAGAGTGACATATTTAAGCTCTACAATAATGAGAGATCGAATACATTGAATATTCTTGAGCGGAAAATAGTCGAGTTGCAATAACAAATGATATATGAACAGCAAGAAACCAAAACAAGGGTTGTATGTCTGTCATTGCACATTATATTGATTAATCTTGGAAATTACATAGTTGTCTTGTAATGTACTATATTTATGATTTATTTTGGGAAATGTCAATAGTTATAGTATTCTCGGCTAAAAATGTTATTGCATTCTTGGCTAAATATATATATGATCATATGATTCTATTTTTAGCATTTTCTTATGTTAGGTTTATATATGCACCTATTCCTCACATGGATGATGCACTTTCATATGTTCTTGTGGATAGTTTGATGGATTAGAATCTCGATACGAAGGTATCTACTTTGACGGTTGATAATTGCAATACTAATGATGCTATGATTGAAACTATTTTGACTAGAATATCACGTAGAAACTTTATTTTGGATGGTAAATTGTTTCACATGCGGTGTTTTGCGCATATATTAAATTTGATTATTATCGATGAGTTAGAACTTATATCCGAAGCCATAGAAAAGGTTAGGGATATTGTTCACTATTGGACAGCAACACGTAATAGAGAAGAAAAAATCAAAGAAACATGTGCAACATGTGCACAACTTAAAATTTCCTACACAAAAACTCTTTATCTTGATTGTAAAACTAAGTGAAATTCAACATTTTTTTTTATGCCTGAGATCGTAATCATGTATAGAGATGTCTTTGAAAGATTGTCATTGCATGAGAGTCAATAAAAATATTTGCCTAGTCATGAGGATTAAAAAATGCTAGATGAAACTTTTCAAAGATTGTGGGTGTTTTATGATTTGACTCAACTATTTTCTGGTATAAATTAAGTTGGTCTTGATGGAGTAGAAAAACTATGGGAATGAGGTAATTGAAATGATAGTGATAGACCCATATTTGATGATAGATTTTGCACTATAAATGAAGGGTTTATCAACCGAAAATCACGGAATTGCTAGTGAATAACCATGGTTTCAATCCTTTGCTTGTATATGTTCCAATGGATGTATGTCAACTTAGCCTTAAAATTGATAGAAATTTATGAAATCTCATCCCACTTAGTGCATTGATATGTTTGCTAGTGTATTTCAGGCTTTTAGGGATTGAGAAAAGTATAGAAAAGGCTAAGGAAGGCAATAGAAGCAAAAGGATCACAAGAGGAAGCTAAGAAGTGAGAAACAGGGCACCGTGCGGTCGCACGGTCCCCTTGTGCGACCTCACGTGCCTTGGGAGTGTTTTGGGATGCATTCTGCCTATAACCGCGCGACCGCACAATCCCACCGTGCGACCGCGCGGGTGCAAAGTCAAAGCTGCATTTCTGTTGACTGTGCGACCACACCTTTCAACGAGATAGTACTCTTTTAACTCTCTCCAAATGGAATCTATTCCAAACATATATACCATGGTTCCTTACTTCGACAGGGTACAAATATCTAAATCGAATATTTTTAGTACACGGTACCGTCTGGCAGAATCAAAATTAAGGCTAAAATTGGAATTTCAAGTTTTTGGGCTAGGTCCAAGTCTCTTTGAAGGCCAAATTTCGACTTATATATAAGGAAGGAGCAGTTGAAACACAAGACACCAATTTCCATTAGGATCAATTTAGAATTTAGAATAGTTTTAAGAGGTTTTTGGGAGAGTTTTCCATCTCTCTCATTTTCTCTCTTCTAGTTCATACTTGTTCTTAAATTCTTTACCAATTTCCAGCCCTCACTAGCAAGTAGAGAAAATCGAGATTTTACCTGGAATCGAAAAATAACTTAAAATTTAAAATCGTGAAATCATAGTAAGATTTAGATCGTAAAATTGTCTGACTTAGTGTAAATTTTGTAAAATCGGTTAACTCATTAAAAATCGTAATATCGGAAGATTTTAAGAGTTTAATCGAAATTCTAGCTACCTTGCTCACTAGCCAAACTCTTAGTTAATTTCAGTGTTTGAATGTTTGTTAATTGATACTCTTGTTTTATTAATTCAATCTTTGCTTATTTATCTCATCTAATTCTCTAATTCTCAATTCTAGCATTTATGTTCTTATGTTCTTATTTTGTTCTTGCTGGAAATTATCTCTTGTAATGATCTATTGCTATTTTCTTTGATGATTATTGATGTTTGTTAGGTCTCTTGTTGATCTATTACAATTGCTATATTAGATTATTTATTTCTCTTGTTATTCATCATGTTTTCTTATTATGCCCACCAAGTGTTTGATGTTTTGTTTTTTATGAGTATGGAGTAGTGTTCTTGTGTCTCGGTCATGGGTTGAAGTGTGGATGATCTTAGCCACTAATCCCTAAGGACAATAATGGGTTAAGGTCAGGATTAAAACTGTTCCGTTAATGCTAGGCTTTTGCTAGTAATGATTGAGTCCTTAATGAGGTGAACTTGATGGCTTATTCAAGTTCCAAGGACCTAGGACCTTTGCACTAGTGAGTTTCCTAGGATATTTGGAATGGGTTTAATTCCACCCATTTGACAGAATGAGCTTTGTGCCTTACGTGACAACTATTCATAATTGGGATTAGTGGTAATCATAGGGACACATTATACTTCAACTCAAGACCAAGCACCCTTATTACTTGCAATACAAGTTATCTCTTATTTTTCTCTTGTTACCAACTCTCACCATTGCAACCCCGATATTTTCATAACCAAAAGTGAACACCGATTTTCAATTCCTAGGGAGAACGACCCCAGTTCAATACTCGGTATTTTTAACTGGTTGCAAGCTTTGTGACACCTTTTCTAAATTTGCACGAAACTCCCATAGTTGGTTCGGAACTATCTGCAACGAGTTCCTGTTTTGAAAATTAAGGGATTCTGAATCGATCTTTGGGTGATTCGGTACAAAATGTACTTTTTAAATTTTTTCCTCTCCTAAATTATATGGTGAGGCAGAGTCATGTAATGTAATAGGTCTAATGAAAAAGGTTGTAAAAGATTTAGTTTTGGAATAAGCAACTAAGGGAAGAGAAAGAGATCAAGTTACTCAATTAGATATCATGCTCATGTTAATGAGAAATTTGCATTCATTGATACAATGAGTGAGTCAGAGTGTTATCTTGAACAGAGACCAGTGCCATAAACCCATTAAGATTTCGATATCTTAAATTGGTGGAAAACAAATGGAGCAAAATTTTCCACCTAACATGCAATTGCTAGATACGTTTTGGCAATTCTTATATCTACAGTTATCTCTGAATCTTCTTTTAGTACTGATGGTAGATTTGTTACACCACATAGCAGGTTGCATCTAATTTTTCTGGAATTTTTTTGCTACTTTTTTTTTTAAAGAAAATAGAATCCACGGATATCCATGTCCTCGGCGAGTACAAGGCCCCGTTACCTATCACGGGATAGAGGTGGGGGCCAGATTAGGGAAGGGGAAATTTGGGGCGGGATCGAGCCCCATAGGTACCCATTGTTATCCTTACAAATTATAAATATTAAGTTAAACGAAATAACTTTTTATATTATGACTACCTAACATTACTGGTAGAAAATAATAGAATTGAAAACTTATGTACCCTTCATTATTACATATACACCAATAATACATATAGTAATTTTTTTAAAAAAAATCAAAGTTGCGAGTATACATTATTTTGATCTTCATCAAATGATTTAGGTTTTAATAATACAATTTTCTGAAAAACATCGTAACTTCAGAATAATTTCATCTGATGAAAACACATAAAATATAAATAAATTGTCGAAAAGACTCTACAAGTCAAATTTCCACACACAATTCTTTAATAATATATTTTTTAAAATATAAGATCTTTCAACTTTTAATTTGATTATTTTATGTCTAGTAAATTTTTTGTGGGTTATTTTTCGTAAATGATCAGAAATTCAAAAAAATATAAAAAACTAAAAAAGATGTCTATGAATTTTAATTTAATTTACTCCACGTTTTTAGATCAAATGCAGGAGTGAACTATGACTTATGAAAAACATCGTGTAGTTTATCAAATAAAATAAATCTAGTTTAAGGAGGACATTTGTGATTTATATATTTATCTAGGAATAAGTTTGTCTTAAATTAAATTTTCTAACTACCAAAATATAATTTATTTTATTCTTAAATTTATCAATGTCTTTTCTTTTATAATTTAGATATTGTTTAATATCTAGTAGCGCACATAACCTAAGGAATTAATCATCAAAAGAAATAGTAAAATTTTTCTAATTTAAAAGTGAATCTTCTTTTGTATAAGAGATTTCATGGAAGAGTCAATTTTAAAAAGAGAAAACGGTATGGTCGGTAGAAAGTAAATTAATCTATCAAATATTTTTAACGACATTCAATGTTGCAACAAGTCCAATGTTACTTTTAGAAAACGTACGTTTGGTAAATTCTGACCGTTAATCAAAAAGAAGAAAAAAAAAATAAAAAAGGGAATACTGTTTGAGAAAACAAAACTTATTTTTATTGGATGAAACATTAAACCAAACACACTTAATCCTCATATTTTACATCAATTCAAATTTTCATGATACAAAGAAAGTCATAAATCATTTTAGATCGGAAAGTATTGGAGGTATTATGCAATAATGTGGGAGTACTTGTTTTTCATATATGTGGGAAACAATAAATTTTGCAGGTTGCGAAAATTTATTTATGAAAAAGCTAAGACAAAATAGAACACATGTCACATGGTAATTGGGATAAAATTTTTGCAAGTTGTAAAAAATAATTTTCGCACATTGTGAACATTTTGAGATGAAAATATAAAATAAAGCAGGACACATGTCATGTTGTAAATAAGAAAATATTGTTTGCACGTTGCAAAAAATAACTTTCACAGATTGCGAAAATTCCTCTTCCATAGATAGGTGAATCACCTAGTAGGTCCATGTACATAGATAACACATCTCTTTTTCCATATATTAATTTTTCAAATAAAGAAGTCTTATTTTATTAAGGTGAATTCTGTGGTGTCACTTTAAAAAGTGCAGCACCATGCAACACTTATATTTAAAGGTTTAAATATTACAATCTTTTAATGCTCCTCTTAATTTTGGTATGTTGTAAAATTTTATACTCTCTTTTTCAATCCATATCATCGTCAATTTTAACTCCTCGTGGTCTGGGCAATTTGTAAATTATATAGAAATTAATTTCCATATGAGAAAGATGATGGAGAATAGTCGTATTATTAAAACCAGCGTGCTTTTCACATGTATGGGCGAATGGATTTTTCGCACTCTGCGAAAAACTTTAAGGGAGGATACACATAGCCGTATAGTTGAAACCCAGCGTGTTTTTCACATGTATGCTAGTTTGCATGAGACGTGGCATACATTCGAGAATTTACGCACCTTGTGAAAAAAATTTCGCACCTTGCAAAAAAATATGCAGAGTTGCACGCGTGAAACATGCGAAAGGAGAGGAAGGTGGTGGTCTTTGGTGGTCCTTGCAATTTATGACTAACCTGTTTTAATTATTTGAACCGGGTTAAAGGAAATAAATTTTACTTAGCTAGTTTTCTTTAGTTAAGTTGATTCAGCCGGTTATGTGAGAAAAGTTTGTGAAAGTTAGCGTTAATGATGTACTTGGTTTTTTTTATTACGAAAAAGGAGGAAAAAATGAAAAGAACAAAATCTAGAAAATGAAAAAAGAAACCAAAAAGAAGCATCACTTGTGGTTCACATACTATAGGTTATTATTATTATTATTATTATTATTATTATTATTATTATTATTATTATTATTATTATTATTTATTATTTATTTTTTATTATTATCAATAATACTTGACATACACATGTTTTTAATAAACACATAACAACCATGTATTTTGTCCACGCGCCTCCAAATCCCTTACCTATTAATATTATGCGCCTTCAAAACAAAATAAGGATTAGACTTATTACGTGCCTCCAAAATAAAATAAGGATTCAACTTACTTCCTCCTCCTCCTTCTTCTTCTCTTCCTCGATTTCGTTTCTGAGCAATTGGAATTGAGATGGAGGAAGGAAGTTTGAATTCTCGCGATCTGAATTCGAATTGTCAAATAGAGTAATTGGACGAGCAATTTGAGGTTAGTGATTTCTGAATTTTGACAAATTATCCTTGAAATCCTTGCTGTTTGATTGTTTTCTCTGAGGTTTATTTCATTCTATAAATTCTTCATTGATGCTGTTTGATTGTAAATTCTGAATTAGTCTTGAGTTGGAAGAGCAATTCTTTATTTTATTTTCTGCAAATTTTTCTATTCGTTTATTCCATAAATTCTGTTCATTCTGTTTATATTATATGTTCAATTATGGCTCTGTTTCTTTAGTTATTGTTCTTGTTGTTGGATTGTTTATTATAAGGTTCAATTCAATCTGTAAAATCTTCATTCATGTTAGAAAATTGATTTCAATTATTTTTAAAACTAAATATGTGAAATTAGGTTGTGGTTGAATTTGAATTTGTGAAATGTGTTGGATTGTTCATATTATTAAGTGTTACGTTTTGCTGTTCGTTATGCTTATAAATTTTGTTTGTTTTGGTTACATATTCTGTTCAACGAAGCATTTATTTTTTTCGGCTTTGCTCTTGCAGTTTTTGTGTAATGTTGATGAAGAGTACGTCCCCAAGGTTGGGATGACATTTGTATCATGTGTAGAAGTTAATGATTTCTATAAGGAATATGCTAAACGAGCTGGATTTGCTTCTAAAATGAACAAAACCCTAAATCATTTTGAACAAAATTTCAAAATGAAGTGAACAGAAGCCTGATCACTTTTTAACAGAATTTAAAAAATAAGTAAACAGAATCCTGAACTATTTTGAACAGAATTTAAAAAAGAAGTAAATAAAACCCTAAATCATTTTGAACAGAATTTCAAAATGAAGTGAACAGAACCCTAAACCATTTTGAACAGAATTTAAAACATGAAGTGAACAGAACCCTGAATCCTAGATATTCAAAATGTTTAATCTATTAATTTTTTTGATGTTCGATTTAGGGTTCTTTTCTGTTTATGAAGTTGGTTTTAGTGAGATGCTGTTGTTTTTGCCATTTTTGTGCAATGTGGATGAAGAGTACATTCCCAAGGTTTGGATTACTTTTGAATATTGTTAATGGCGATGACGGAGAGAAAAAAGTAAAACAATGGCAGCAAAAGAAGAAGAAGAAGAAAGAAGAAGAAGAACAACAACAACCATGTAACAGAGGAGGAGAATGATGAGGAGGAGGAGGAGAAAGAAGAAGAAGAACAAAAACAACAACTACCACAACGTAACAGAGAAGGAGGAGGAGGAAGAAGAAGAGGCGGAGGCGAAGGCGAAGATGGAGGTGGAGGTGGAGTTGGAGGCGGTGATGGAGAAGAAGAAGAAGAAGAAGAAGAAGAAGAAGGCGGTGTTGTGAGTGCTTGCGTACGTGCGTGATTGGAGGTGGGTGTTTTTCTGCGTGAAAACACGCGCCTGCAGTGAGAGTGGGCAAAGTTTGCTTGTTTTGCATGTTTATGTATACATTTAGCGAATTGTATTATTATTATCATCGTGATGCTCTTTATTATTATTATTATTATTATTATTATTATTATTATTATTATTATTATTATTATGCTTTATTTATTTTTTATCATCATCATCAACATCATCATCATCTTCATCTGATATGCTCTTTATGATTATTATTATTATTATTTGTGTAATAATTAAGTCTTGTTTTAATGATAAGTTGGGAGGCGCTTGAATTTTCGAAAACTTTATCCTTCGGGCGATTGTAAACTGTTAGTGGCTGGCTTGTTAGATGTGTTAGTCACGTAGCACGGATACTCAAGAGGGGGGTGAATTGAGTATCTCAACAACAATGAATAATTTTTGCGAAAATGTAAATATCTAAGAATAATGAACAACA
>JASCZI010152765.1:0-12376 GCA_036250425.1 Stylosanthes scabra | reverse complement strand
TATATATATATATATATATATATATATATATATATATATATGATATGTCAACAAAATTTTGTCAATGTCATTTCACCCGTGCTTTCGGCGAGTTGGTGTTGGAATCCATTTTTCTTGCCCCATAAGCGAAATAGTGATGCGTATTGAAAGAAAAAAAAAACACGAGATGTGCATTATTGGAATTAACATATTTTTTATGCGCGCATAGAAAAAAATGCGAAAATAAAACTCTTGTACTTAATTTTTTATACCCACTATATATATATAAATTTTATTTGTTTATAAGGTACTAATAATGTAATAATATATATTTCTCTCTTTTGAATGTAGTGTGTGCAAAGATAGATGATCATAGCATTTTTATATTCAGATTCACATGAGGCCAAATAATTTTTAGTTTAGTTTCAAAATTAGGTTATTAACTAAACTAAAAATTATTAAAATACACCATTTGAAAATGAATGATCATTTTGTATCATATTTATAGAAAAAAAACTTTTAAAAAAAATGAGTTGTATTATTTTTTTACCTAACCAATAGTTATACAAAAATTCATGACATGAAAAATCATATTTTTTTTTATTATACCTATTATCATTTTTATTCTTATATTATACATGAATTAACTACTTAAAAATACAATATATATTATTTTTCTGCAATATTTAAGTCTCATAGTCACAAAAAAAAATATTTAAGTCTCAAGTTTGTAGTATTTCGACATAATTATAACAACTTATTAGCTTCATAAAACAAATATATTATTACACCATTATAACAACTTATTAGTTTTATAAAATAAATATATTAATGTATTTATTTGATAATTGATTCATGTATAATGTAAAGATAAAATTGGTAGTAAGTATAGCAAAAATAATTTATTTCTCATGTCATAGATCATTTTAATATACCTATTGATTAGATCAAGAGGTAACATAAATTTTTTTAAAATAAACCTTGTTATACTTTTTTTTTTTTTAATAAAGATATGTTGGGGAAAAATCTCAAACCCAGATTTATGGAGACAAATGCCGCGGCCCTCATGTGCGGAATTAGCTCAAACCCACCAATGCTGTGGAGGAGCATCATGGCACACATGCGTTGGTGCAGTGCCGCACCCATGCATGCGTGACTTCACATGCAGCCACAAGCCTCCAATCCCTCACCCTATCCCGCGGCATTGGAGCATCCCTGTCACGTAACCCAACCCCACAGCACTAGGAAGAAGATGCATATTCGTAGGAAAATTTGTTTGGGTAAATTCTTAGTTTTTTTTATTTAGATAAAAAAAATCGTAGAAAAAGAAAAGTGGAGCTTTTTAAGTTATTATACTATGTGCATAGTAATAATAACCAGAATTTATATTCTATTTAATTATAATTTAATTATAGCTAGAACTTCTAGTTTTTTTTGTGACTGGCTAGAACTTCTAGTTGAATTTCTTGAGTTTGATTATATAACACCCTAGGACAACGACAGCCCAGCTTAAGTCTGAGAAGCCGTTATCTTAGGTGGATATTCAAGAAATCGCAATGATAAACTCATTTGGAACAGCACTTCTCGAAAAGAGACAGAGGATACTAGGAGCCCAAAATAGAATAAGATGCACGCGAAAACGTCACAAATTAATTCTACCCATTTCTTAGGGAACAGGTTATAGGGTTAACTAAAGTAAGGCATGCATATATATATACACGTAACTAAAGTACGACAATCAGGATGGTTCCGGCGAAGAGTTCATAACCAAAATTGCCAACAGGTTACATCAAAAAGAGAACATCCAAATGTTGAGGAGTTCATAACCAAAATACACCACTGTATACTCAAAATGCAAAATACTAGGCTACTCAAAACTCAACCTTCCTCTCTTCCGTCTGCTTAGCCTGCTCAGGCACAACCAACTAACTGGCGTTCTAATTCTCATCTGTAAATCATATCAACAAACGGAGTGAGAACCCACAACTCTGGGTTCGCAGCACGGAACAAGCGCCCAAAGTATAAAGGATATATTTACTTGAACCTCACAGTTAACACCAAGACACAAAGTATATCAGATAACGCATATAGCAGAAACACAGACAGGTAGTACAGACAACAGCAATTAGCAAATATTATGCAGTTAGGCAAACTCAAGCAATGTCATATAAGTATGCGCATGATGAATGTCTAAATCCTAATGGCTTGATGAGCTCACCCTGTCGGTTACTTTAGCCAAACCCGACCGGTCCAGTACTAATCCCGGACCACTATCGAACGCACTTCCCCAAGGACAACTCCCTCGATGCCCCAACCGTTTATGGTCTTTCTCATTATCATATATACTTGGGGGTTTCTTTCCTTTATATTGCGTATATAACACCCTGTGAATCGGGACGTTAGTCTGAAGATCCCCAGTCATTCACTACGTCCGATAGCCCGCTATTGTCGTAAGCCGCGTCGTTAGCCCTACAGGCCCTCTCATGACGCTTTGACTCACGTAACGTCACCCAAAGGACGTTCATGGGTTCGATGATTAATGTGAAACTAAGAAGTGAACCCTTAAACCACCACCATCATCATGCTCATTTTAAAACACATATTTTCTTGTTTTCAAGGGCCAGAATCGATTCCGAGACGAGGGGAATCGATTACATGGAGCCATACAAAGAGCTTGTAGCTCCTGGAGGTATAAGAATCGATTCTAAGAGTATCATAATCGACTCGAACCCTCATAAAACTTTTGAAATCAACTCTGTGGACATACGAATCGATTCTAGGTAGTCGTTCAAGTTTGAAAAAGAAGCTAAGTTAGTAGAATCGACTCCCCAAGAATCAGAATCGATTCATATCGTATGCCATTTGTCCCTGTCCAATTCCGTATCGATTCGCACACTGCCAGAATCGACTCGTTACACTTAGAAGAATTTCTTGTTGAGTTTCGAAATCACGGAGTCGATTCTAGCCTTAAAAGAATCGATTCGTATCGGCTCGAATTCAATTCTTTGCTTCCTGGACAATTATGAATCGATTCCATGATGAACAAAGTCGATTCGCAACTGCAGAGTTCATCAAGATTACCAATTCTAGGTCATCAGAATCGACTCCCCAGCGGACAGAATCGATTCTCACGACGCAGAATCCACTCTTTGTGTCAAAAACCAACTTTTTCCCAAATCTTTGTTTTCTCCTAACTCATTCCAATCCTCCATTCATCCCATTTTCCAACTCAAAACACAACTTCCCATTACCCAACAACTCAAAAGCAACCACTACACAATTCACTTCTCAATTTACATTAATCCACCAACCAATTTCATGCATATTATCAAAACAAACACATATATTCATATTCAAACTCAAGCATACATTTCAAACACATAATCAAGCATTCAATCCATGTTTTCAAGCAACCATATGGATTATACTAAGGAATCCTACTCCGTACCTCTTGTAAACACTTGGTTACTACCACAGTTCTCCGGAATTTACCAAATTCTACCCAACTCCTAGCTTGGATTCCCTTGAGAATGTTACAAGCTACCCTCACTGATGCTATCCTTCACTTCCTTGTTCCTATAACCACAATCCAAGCATCAAAATCATGTCCTTGAAGCTTAGGTCACTAACCATGAGAAGAGAAGAATTGAGGGAGGATTCCCAAGTTCTTACCTTCAAAATTGGTATATGCACGACAAGAGTGACAATTGCAACAAGTAGCCACTGACGGAATGGTGATCGGAGCTCCGGAGTGCAAGTTGTGATCAGATTTGTGACTGTGTGTTGGTTGAGAGTTGAGAGAAATTGAGAGAATTAGAGAGTGAGTGTGAGTGATGAGAGATTGTGAGAGTGAGAGAGGGGGTGTGAGTAGACACACTAATGAGGTGGCACTTTTGCCTCCTTATCAGTTTGGCCCAATCGGGCAAACTTTAATGTTAGGTGTACATGTTTTTACTCTAATTACTCTTCTAAATATTATTACACTAGGTTACTGATTTTTGGGATGTCACAGATTATATATTTTAGATGTGTTTGATTATAATTGAAATTTGTTACGATTTAGATCATGTTGGATTATAATATGTTTATTATAAAATATTTTATTTTATTTCTTTTAATTTGATTATATATCTTGGGTGAGTTTAATTATAACCATAATTTATATTATAATTTAAATCGTATTTGATTATAATATGATTAGAATATTGAGCTAGAATTTTAAATTAGATTCTTAATTTTAATTGTGTTTGATTATAATTAGATTTTGTAATATAATTTAGATCATGTTTAATTATGATATAATTATAACATGAGTTTAAATTTTGATTGGATTCTTAAATTTGATTATTACTTTTAATGTTTGATTATAATCTAATTATAAAACTATGATTTAGATTTTTGAGTTTCATTATTACATTGAGTATGTTTGATCATAACTAATTTTGTAATAAAATTTGGAACATATTTAATTATAATTTGATTATATTATAAGTTTAAACTTAATATAGTAGAAATTTTGTATAGTAGAATTATGCAAATAAACAAAGAGTGTTGTATAATTTTGTTTACAAGAAATAATAACCAACAAAATAATTCTTATATCATAATTGCACAAAATTAAGGTAGTAGAAATTAATAAAAAATCTAAGATAAAAAGACCCAAAATAAATTAAAAGAGAAAATTTATATTTCAAATTAATCACATATTCCAAAGAAAAAAATTAATAAAATTTAAAAAAAAGTGAAATAAGATGCAAAAATTAAAATTTATTATGTAAGGAGAAAATTGGAAAAATGTAGAAAGTAAAAAATGTGATGATAATAAAAGAGAGAGAAGCAGAGAAAAAGATTGAATGATAAATGATGACAAAATTGATGGTAACGTGATAAAAACATTGAATTGAAAGACAAGAGAAGAGATTACACAGGAGCAGTGCACAGGAGAAAAGAAAAATGAGAAAAGCAATAGTGAGTAACTCTAAGTGGACAGTAAAGCGCGTGAATGATTTGGTATTTATTATCTTTGGATTGTTAAGGTATACGTATAAAAATACGGTGACTGATTTTGGTAGCTGATTTTAGTGTATAAATAAAATTATTCAAATGGAGTAAAGAAATTATAGATGTTTTACCAACTTTCATTATAGATATTTAATACTTCTAATATTTAAGTTAAAAAAATGAGTAATAGAAGACCAAAAGGTAGGCCCTTTTTTTGTGATTAAAAGGTATGTCTTTTAAGATATAAATTCTTCTACCATTTAAGTTATAAAAAATGTATTAGAAGATTAAAAATTATATTCAAGATAATAACTCTTGACTGCACTAAAAAAAATTCTATAATCTTTATCCTTTATTGTCATATTTGTTATCACAATTTTCTTTTTCTTTCTCTTTGAGAACTTTTAACTGCATTAAAAAAAATTTTATATTTTTTATCCTTTATTGTCATATTTGTTGTCACAACTATCTTCTTCTTCTATTGTGACTCTTATGTCATTATCTCCTTGATCCTACAACAATCTTCATATATGTTTTTGAATTTTTCGCGCATCTTGCAAGTTTAAATCTAGTTAAACTTATTCTTGAATTATTATGATAAATTAAATTATGTGACTCTAATATGCATATGAAAATAGAAAAAGAAAAAATATAAAGAACCAACGCTTAAGTGACTAAGAAAAGTCAATAACTTTCTATTCTCCTTCCCCTTTCCTAACACTGATCATTTCCACCATTTCATTCCCCCTTCAACCTTATGAACTCTTCAACGATGTCAACCAAGCCTGCGCCGGCCCAACCCTTGACTGAAGATGTTGCTTCTTGTCGCTCATGCCAGGTTGTCCACCCTAAAGCTTTCCCCTTCTCCTCTTTGATCTTTTCCCTACTCATGTCGGACGACGATTCTTAGAAGTACGTGGAAACGCTACAGAAGTCATTGAGGAACATGAGCTTCGATCCTCTACATCCATGGCTATTGTACAATTCCAATCTTTCACCCTCTCTCGCTCCTCCTCTTTCTCCTCTCTTCTCCGCTTCGGTTGGTGGTGATTGTTGGTTTTATTTTGTTGTTGCTGTTATTATTGTTGTTGCGTTGGTGGAGGTTTAAGGTTTAGACGGATGCCGTTGGTTGTGGTGACGATGATGGAGTGATGGGTGATTACTTTTTATGTCTTGTGGATGATCACTTTTATTCTGTTTGAGTGTTATTATTTTATAATAACTTTTTCAATTTTAGATAATCACTTATTTATTAACCTGATTGATTATCAAAGTATTGGTTCTCGTGAATATAAAAATACAGTTTATATTTTTTCATATTATAAATAAGGTGTACGGAAGTGTACAGTGATACATATAACCTTACCGTAAAAATAAATTACAATACACATCTAAAGCCAAATTCAAATTTTAATTAGTCATATGATACCCGTGATACTCTTTCTTATCAATCTAGATCATTGTTCACATATTACCAGGCACTTTTGGATTGTTTCCATAACAGTGTATTATTTTAAACGGGGAAAAAAATTTAAAATTACTTTTAATATTTAATTTAATTCAATTTTATTCATAATATTTTTTATTAATTTTAATTTTATCTTTAATCATTGATAAGTTTATTCTCAATATTTTTAATTTATTAACAATTAGGGGTAAAATTAAAACTAATTAAAAATATTAAAAATAAAATTAAATCAAATTAAACGTTAATAATATTCTTAATTTTTTTGTAAATATCAAGGACATAAATTATATTTTATTCTTTTAAATTATATATATTCATAATAATAATAGTGATAAAGTCCTCTTTAATTTGTTGGAAGAAGACCCCATGGCCATATGCATGTTACATCTTTAGGCTACGGGAACTTTTTTTTATTTTTAGAATTAATTCACGTGTATCACTGTATACTTTCGTACCCATAATTTATAACACAAAAAAATATAAACAATAGTATAAAAAAATAAAATTTTTATGCTGATATTTATATTTTTTCATATTAAAAATGATGTGTATAGAGGTGTTCAGTAATACATTTAGCATTATCGTTATTTTTATATATAGCAATAATTTCATCAATATCTTTGTTAAAGTGGTTGTTCCTCTTCCACAAAATGAATTGAATAACGAAACATCTACATTTAATTGAACGTGATCCTAATTTCTTCTGGTTATATTTTTATACGTTCTTTAATAACTTAACTATGAAATCATTTTTGTGCTTTACCCTTTTAATTAAACATCAAATTATATTTATTGTCTCTTGACCTCACGACAAATTAAAAGCACACAAGATTTTGTTCAAACTATATCTTAGCTTTTAATTAAATAATCTTTTGTAAATCCTTTCCCTTCTTTTCAAGGACGAAAAAAAAAAAGCTCTAAAAGAACATAGATTGACAAGAACATGTAGAAATAAATAAAAATTTCCAAACATCCCAACATTCCTTTCTTGATTATCGAGAAATTAGTAAAGCACTTTAGAATGCGCTATACTTGGCTGACATTAATTTAATCACAATTTAATATTCTTAATTATTAGGATACTACTATTATTCGTCCATGGTCTTCTCTTATAAATGCATTTATGTTCATTCTAATTCTAATAAGTACTAATTACCACACTAATTCTGTGATTTATCACCAATTAATAGCGTCCCATAAAAGTGATATGATGTCCAAATCCGGTGGTACAAGTAGTACCTTATCAGCTGCTATATCAGGTAGAAAAAATCTATACGTACAAGTGTTTTTACAATTGAAATTTATCCAAGTATTTTTATTTTAAATAAATTTAGGTGTACATCTATGCATGTGCTTTTATATTTAATAGTCTTACGTGTTAAAAGTAGATATAATGAAGTTTAACACAGAAATTTTAAGTACATAAATAACAATAATTCTACCGTGAACAAGTGGTTTTCGCCAACCAACCAAGTGATTTATTTCTATGCTAAATAGAAGATAATTTCGGTGTCAAATAGAACTTTATTTAGGTGCACTTTTTTATACTATTTGACACCGAAATAATATTCTATTTAGCATAGAAATAAACCACTTGATTGCACTTGGTTGACCAAAACCACTTGTTCAAATAGCATTACCCCATAAATAATTAAGTATACCAAAAAAAATTGAGTCATAATGAAAAAAATAAGAATTATTTTTTTGGATGAATATATGGATATGTGTACATATAACATTACGCTTTTATTGTTGTGTTATGCATAACTAATTTTGTGAATTGTACCTAATTTTATGCGATGCGATGGATAAATATTCTTGACACTAAATAATATATCATAACTGAGTTGTTTACAGATAATGTTTCATTCAACTAAATGTATGGATGCTGCAGGTGGGTATAAAAGAGAAATATACAGGGCAGCAATTTCAGGGAACTGGGTTAAAGCTTCATCGTTCAATCAAACTCATCCTAATTGGATGCGTATACCCTTAACTGACGATGGGGACACTGCTCTTCACATGGCGGTGAGCATGGAACAAACAACCTTTGTAGAAAAGTTAATAATGCTTATGAGTGTGGAAGACATGGAAATTCTCAAGGTAGATGGCAACACTGCCTTTTCTATGGCTGCCATTTCAGGGAATGTGGAAATTGCAAAATTACTACTTCAAAAGAATCCAAGATTGGCTTGGATTAAAGGACACAAAACATGCTTCCAATTGAATTGGCATCTTCAGTTAATCAACCTCTTATGGTGAGTTTTTTGTTTCAAAGAACGACAGACCATATGGATGTGCTCCTTCATGATGTTCCCTTCTCAGACATTGTGAGGCTGTTTTTCTTGGCACTTACCACCAACACATACAGTAAGTCATGATATATGAAGAAATGTTTTGACATTCTCTTAGTTCACACTTTAGATTGATCAACTGACGTAATTATATTATAGGTCAACATTTTAGGATAAAATATTATTTTAGATCCTAATATTTGATGAGCTAAATTCTAATTCTATTTTTACTATTTGAAATATTTTACTTTATCTCAAAAATTTTATTTCGTCTTATTTTAGATTTTATTCATGATTCTGTTAATAAAATTAAATTTTTTCTTTTAACTATATCATTTCTCCCATATAATTTTCTTTTAAATAATATAAAAAATTATAAGAGTAATGTTACGGTGAAGATAAAATTATTGATGAAAAGTGAAAATTATTTTTTTTATTTTAAATAAAATCTTATTATGTGGGATTTTTTTTCCCAATTTAATAAAAATCTTCTTTCTTTAACAAAGAAACATCCAAATGATAATTGTAGTAGTCACAATAGTTTTTTATACTTTTATTATATTAATTGGTAGAGAATTATACCAAATCAAGAAAAAATAAAAGAAAATTTCTAGAATTAGAATTAGAGCCAACAAGAAGAAAAATAGAGCACCTAATTTATCCTAAACATGAACGAATTATTATATCATATTTCTATGGGAGCTATTTACGTAAAGATGTCTAAAACACCTTTTTTATTTTATTTTATTTTTTATAATTAAAAATTATTTTCTAAAAATTCTAATACATTAAAAATAATAATTAAAAACAAATAAGAATTAGAAACAAAAATTACTTAAAATAAGAAGTAAAACTTTAAAATAAAGAAACATATATATATAATATAAAATTACAAAATAAAAATTGAAAATTAAGAAAATTTAAAGAATAAATAAATAACAAGATAAAAATTATTAAATTAAAATTATATCATCTAAAAAATAAAAATTAATATATTAAAATTTAATTTCTCAAAAATCTAGATAAAATCTACATTTTTAAAATATGTTATATATAAAAATTTAAAATATTATAACTTTAATCAGCAGATAAAATAAAAACTTTTACATAAAATAATTTTTAGCATTTTTCCTGAAGTGTCTTCCTTAAAAAAAAAAAAAGTTTAAGTAGCCAATTAAAAAGCACCAACAAACCAATAACTCCCCTTCCAATTTTCTCCTTCCCCTTCCGCTCTGCATTCCCCCTCCCACTACCCTCAAATAAGAAAACAAGAAAAGTAAACATGTAACACGCCCTGCATTGCGGAAGCTTCATTCTTTTCTCTTTTTGTATATTCATTCAACAATATATTATAATAATTTTTCCTCAGGATCCAGCGCCATCATAAGTAAAGAAGATCAAGAAAAGGGTGAGAAAGTCTTATGGGTTCCTGACCCTGTCATTGGCTACTACAAACCCAAGAGCATCAAGAGATTGCCGATTTGGTGCCATATTTATAAGAAATACATAGTTAGTTTACTTCTATTAGTTTGAATTAATTCTTTTTAATTTTAGATTGCCTCTTTTATTTTATTAAATGATCTATATTTTAGTTTTGGATAATCACTTTTTGTTAGTTATTATTGACTAATATAGTGTTACTTACCTAACATAATTGTTTTATAATAATATGTTCATAGTTATTGTTAGGTAATTTTACTAGCAAATAAACTTTGGTTATATGTTGCGATAAGATGTAGCTTATAAGATATCATTTTCTCCTCATTTTAAGAGGTCTGATTTCGAGTTCAGTCTCACCTAAGACATCAAAACTTTAATCATATGTTAACCGATATTAAAATGAAGAAAATAAAAAGAATAAAGAATAATTAAATCTAATGAATCAAAATTATTATAAGTCTTGTCAAAGTCTACATCCACACATCAATCTAACAATTTATCTCTTCAGCAAACAAATATTTATTCATTATAACTATTTATACTAAGTATTAATATTATTCTAATTGGACTAATGAACTCAATTATACACGTAACAAAAGAATGGAGAACTTTTTTCAAAAGATAAATATTTGTTATTTATTGATGAAAAAATTTTCAATTTTAAAGCTAACATAAGCTTCTCAATTCATTCTTTCATTTTTCTTTTTTTCCTTTCTTTTTGTTGGAATTGCAGTTATGGCATCTATTTTGTTGGACAGATATTCCGACCTTGCTAATGTAGTAAATAACGAGTATGACAATGGACTCACCACATTGGAAGCCATGGCTCGGTTAAGTAAGCTTCCAGAACTTGGGCAATTTTTTCAGGGCATAAAGTATATGTTTTTGTTAAGAAGTTTTCAAGAAATTATTTTAAAAGTAGTATTTTTAACGTTTAATTTATTTTAATTTGTTAGATTATTAGCTGTTGTATTAGTGATTATTAGCTGTATTGTAAGTGTGCTAGTCTGTAAAGTTCTTCATTGTTGTACCTTAGCTGTATAGTGGTTGTATAATAGCTGTAGGTTCTCCTTTTGTGATCTATAAATACATAGATCATTTTTCATTGTAAAAATATCAATACAAACACGAATTATCTCTCTCTCAATTTCTCTCATTTCTCTGATTCTAACATGGTATCAAGAGCTTGTGTTTGAGCTCATTTCTGCCATGCTTGGTCGTTCTATCTACAGAGTTCTATCTCGCACTCCGACCACACCATTGTGACCGTCTCTCTCCGGCGAGTGCTCTGCCGAAAACCGCGTCGTCAAACTCCTCGTCACGCGTCTTCACGCGCCACTTCTTTCTCTGCGCGTGGGCTTCACGCGCGCGCGTACTCTCCACGCGCCAGTCATCTTCTTCCTCTTGCCGGGTCTGCAACTGGGTCGACCCGACCCGGTTCGGCTCAACCCAAATCCAACCCGGCTCAACCCATACCCGACCCGATCCGACCCATACCCGACCCGGTCCAGCCCAAACCCTGTTTTTACCCGACTCAACTCAGGCCCGGCCCGGTTCAACCAAAACCCAGTTCAACTTGACCAGACCCGGTTCGACCTGTCCGGTTCGGTCTAATCCGGCCAAAAAAAAAAAACTTTGTGCGATCTTTCCATTTTTGAACTCCTTTTTCGCATATTCTGTGCCGGTTATATATATATATATATATATATTCCTACTTTGTTATCATGGATAAAATTGAAGTTGCTCATCCTATCCCGGTGATCCTCAACGGTCCCAACTACACTCATTGGGTTGAGGCCATGCGAGGTTTTCTCAAAGGGCGTAAACTGTGGCGATATGTGACCGGGGATATTAAATGTCCTGTTCAAAATCTTGTTGAAACTCCTGCTGCTTTTGCTGATAGACTCGAAGAATGGGATAGCAAGAATCATCAGATCATCACTTGGTTCCGTAATACTTCCACTCCTGGCATTCATCTTCAGTTTGGTCGATTTGAAACAGCCAAAGAGGTATGGGATCATTTGAAAAATCGCTATACTATATCTGATTTATCCCATCAATATCAACTGTTAAGGCAACTACACACATTTCGGCAAAAACCGGGACAAGCGGTTTTTGAGTTCCTTGCTCAAATGGAGACTATTTGGGATCAATTACTTTCATGCGAGCCAAGCTTGCAAGATGCCAAAGATGC
>JASCZI010152751.1:0-12495 GCA_036250425.1 Stylosanthes scabra | reverse complement strand
ACAATTCCATTATTTATTTTCACAAGCATATTTGCAAAGTAAAAGCTCCTTATAAGTACTTAAGAAGTGGCTTAAGTCCTTGGAAAAATACTAAGCAAAAATACTTTAGTTTATTAATTTCATGTCATTTAAATTTATATCAAGTGCTCTTGGAAACTACAAGCTCCTTATAAGTGGTTAGGAATTGACTTAGTCCCTTGGAAAAATACTAGTACAAGCACTTGTGTTATTCTTTATTCTTAGATATTTACACTTCCGCAAAAATTTTCTATTGTTATTTGAACACTCAATTTACCCCCCTCTTGAGTGTTGTGCATTGTGACTAACAGACAGATCCTTAAGAGCTAGCATCACCGGCACCAGCAGCAAGCCCATTTAAGGGACCTGGCTACTAACCATTTCGAAATCAAAAATGAAATCATCGCAGAGATGAAATCTCTTTACCCAGATCAAGAATGGGACTTTGTGAAACTCAATAGGGATAAATTCTTTTGGGGCCGACAACGCGATCGAGAGTATTCCCTGAAAGAGCTCTCTAAAATGCTTGCCGATTAGAAATCATTTTGAAAGAATGTTTCTCGTGCCAAAACATTTCTTTCTCGATGAGACGAAATTACTTGCGGGGTTAGGCATTTCAGTTGCTCCTCCGTGGGAGAATACTTTTTCTTTAGGCAATTCTTTAATTTCGCTATGAAGAAAGGAAAGAAGAGATCTGCCATTGTTATAATGCTTGGGATTAGGCTAGCTACTTCCTTTCTATTGAATGATTATGAGAAAAGAATTTTCTTCCCCTGAAAGAGCCCTTCTCTCTCGTACCCTACTCGATGGAGCATGCATTAGGCGGCAAGAAACTACTTCATGCGAAGGGGCGAAGCGCTGGTTCCTCAATCGCTGTTCTCACGCGCGAAGTGCAGCAAGCAATTCCGCGTTGCTTTCAAGGTTGCTTTAGTAATATCGTATTCTTCCTCAAGCTTTGAGTGGCTCTTAGCTGGTCGAGTTGCCGGCCCGCAGACCCCGTTTCGGTGCCAATACCTTAGACGAGGAGTGGAAACAATACCACTAGAGATAGCTAAGGAATTGAACCTTAGTATAACCCTTTTTTGTTTGGGGGGAATAAAGTATATCCTCTCTTTCTTTTCTATACCCACCCTTCTCTTTATTTATTGGCGGTAGTTCAGATGGATGGCATATATATCTCGGTGACCATTGTTGAGCAGGGGTCGCGGTCTCTTTGAATGAAACCTATCTCAGCGAATGAGATAAATGCAGGGGTATGGGAAACTCAACTAGAAGACTAGTAAACTTATATCTCGAGTGAGATATATCGAAGAATGAACTTAGCCTTAAACCACAAATGGGGTCCTTTTGGCAGCCGATTCTGATTCTATATCTATCCTCCGCCCTGGCTTTGTGCCCATTTCTTGAAAAAAAGACGAATCACAATGAAAGCATTAGATAGATAACCGTAGATCGAGTGGGAGGGAAAAACAAGCCATAAGAAAATCCTTCCGAGTCTCGATTCCAGGAAACAATGGCAACAAGAAGGCGACCATTACTTGGGGAAAAACTACCTACGCTTACTGCCTTGGGTGCCCTTCATGAGACTCATTATTTATGTGTTTGATGCACAAACTTATTAAGTGTAAAAACATATGGATGAATGTATGAATTTGTACACATATGTGTGTGAGAATTATTCTAATACAGTGCGTGAATGTATAAATGTAAAATAGGTGTACACCTAGCATTACCGTAAAAAATTTTGTATCGCCTATTAGCAAAATAATTAAAGATAAAGTATTGTTTTAGTTTCCAATAATAATAGTTCTAGTAATAATCACATCTGTTATAATTGTTAATTAGTGTTCATAACTTCATATTATATTTAACAATAGAAAGACATTGATATCAATTGAAATTGTTTTGGATTAAATAAAATGATTAAAACTTTAGCGACTGATTTAAAATTCGATCCAAATGTTAAGGACCAAAATAATATTTTATTCAATAATTAATTTTTAAATTCATTTTAAAAATGATCTAAATATTTAAATTTAATTAGTTAATTATATAAAAAAAATTTATAGTGCATCAAAATTAAACTCATACGATGTATATATTGTTTCTATAACACTAGTAAAGTCCCCCACCAACTTTCAGTATGTAATTATACTCATTTTTAAAAAATTAACAACCACAAAAGCATTATGACTGAAATTTATATGTGAATGAGCTTTCCTTTTGGAAACTAAATAATAAAAAATATATGAATTTATAAAATTGTTATTTACACTTTAAAATTTAATTATTAAATATTTGTGTATAATTTATATATTATTTAAGTTATTTCAATACATATTTTATATTTTAACATATATGGGTGGTCAATTTGAAAATTTTTCATTTAAATAAATAAAAGAATTTCATATTTATAAATCTATACATGCTAAAAATAATTTAAAATTTGTCCTACGGTTACATGTCTCATTGACTATGCAAATGAGATAGTTTTACATATCTCGCATGTAAAAAAATTTCAAAAGAAACATTTAAAATTTAAAATTTGTAAAAATCTAATAAATTATATAATTAAAACCCTTTGAAGTACATATTTATAGGAAATATTTGTTAGTATTTTGATTTGAGTTTAAATACTGTAACCATTATTAAATTTTTTTAATCGTGTATTATGGGAACTGCAACCCATTAATATTTATGGAAAAATTACAATTTTCAATAAAATTTAAAAGTATAACATTTAAATTTGATTTAAATATAAGTTTTAAAAAAATTATATTAAACAGTAAAATAAAAAAAATTAATTTGGTAACGAACTTTTAATATACAATTAGCACAAGTGCATAACTAATGTATTGGATTTTTTTTTTAAATAATTAAAATAAATATAATATATACATAAATAAACACGCCTCAGGAAATTGAGAATTTTAGGTTCTCCTTACATATTCCGGGATTGATAAGCCCGGAACTTGTTCAGTACCATTTCCGGGGCTGCCATGCCCGGAATTTGTTCAGTACTTATTCCGGGACTGATAAGTCCGGAATTGGGCAAGTATGTTATAATTTGGAATGTCTGATTGGACAGAAATAAAATCTTTGATCCTCGAAATACTCCACATTAGCAAGCTTCAGAAAGGTTATTGGCAAATCCTTTGTAAACAGGGATGATTGGCAGATGGTTGTGGCAGCTGTGACAATGTCAGATAATCAGAGTAGAAAGTACGTGATAGTACGAATTTGAGTACAAAGGTGTGTTTTTATTTGTTTCTTTGCCTACTTTATAATAAACTCTACTCTAAGTTGAATTATTTCTTTAAAAATAAATTCATTTCATATAAAAAAATTCTAATATTCCATATTTCACTCTTATATATGACTTTTTTTTTTTTTTGAAAACTTCTACGATGTTTATATTATATTGCTTAATTTAACAAATAATTAGAAAAAAAAAAAAACAATTTACTATAAAAGATAATTTAGCCACCAAAATTAAAGAGACAACATAGTTAATTTTGTTTTTTTCTTTAGTTATAATTAACTTTAAATTTTTGTGAAAGAACTCACATTTTTTCTTCTTTTATTATTTTTATTTTTTATTTTGAACCAATTCCGGGCTTGGCAGTCCCGGAATTCATTAAAAAAAATCACATGCCCAATTCCGGGCTTGGCAGTCCCAGAAATGGTTCTGAACCAATTCCGGGTCTGGCCGTCCCGGAATAAGTAAAGGGGATTTATAAACGTAATTTTCCTCCAGCGTGCTCGTTTACGTAATTGATATATTTAATTTATTTATTTAAAAAAAATCCGTTTAATTTCAATTTTTTTTGCTGGCTAACAATTTTGATTTTGATTATATTAGATACACAATAAATTCAATTACTAAAATTAGTCACTAACGTAAAATACACGTTAAAATATAAAATATATATTATAAATGAGTTAAGACTTGTTTGGATGAATTTTTTAGAAAAGATTTTTTAGTGATTTTTTTAAAAAAAATTAATTTAAAACTAAAAGTAATTTTATGTTTGGATATCTAATGTGATAATATCTTTATATTTATAAATTATATTTGGCTAAAATAATATAAAAATATCTTTTGTTTATTTATTATATTAAAACATCCTTTTTTGAATAAATTTTTTTTAAAAAAAATATGTAAACTATGTCTTATGAATTTTTTTTTATTTTACCGGTGTTTTTATTTTTATTACTAAAAATTTGTCAAACACACACAAAAACATGAAAATAATTGTTTTTTTAACTAAATAATGACATCCAAATATATTTTTAAACTATATATTTATTTATATATAAATACTTAATGGTTGATTTATTGATTGATTTGAGTGTATAAATTATATTTTTTATGAATAATGCTACGGAACCAACGTTAGGGAGCAATTAGGGAGTCAATAATTAAGTTATCATCCGAAATTTATATGAGTTATCATCCGTAACTCATATATCCAAGATTAAGTTATCATCCAAAATTTATATGAGTTATCCGTAATTATATATTAGCTCCTTATTGGCCATAATATGTTAGCTCTCTAATTTTTTATTTTTTATTTAGCTAATTTAATATTTACGCCTGTGTCTTTTATACTCTATGAAATTAATTTCTTTATACTCATTTCTATTTTTTCTAAAAAAATTGAATGCTTGTTATTGTTAATAATATTAAAATACATAATATCAAATTATTATACTCATTTCCTATTTCCTCTTTAAAATCTGGCACAACAATTGGGAAAGCGCACCTCATTATTATTCAGCTTATTTAGGCCAATCCTTTACGTCCCGCTAGTACCGTCATAGCTGGACATTTCAGTAAAGTGACTTGCTTCATTGGGGATCTTTTCGTCCTTATATACACCCACTACAAGACAATCAAAGCACAATCAAAGCACATACAAATTGTTTGTACAAGGAACTTGGGTGTTCCGTCAAAGTAGATCGGAACGCCTGATAATTTTCCTATACTATTATCGGATATTATTATTTATGTTGTTAATTATAGGAACCAAAATGTAATTAGCAAATATTAGACAACTTTTTTTATTGCAGAGAAACCATCACTTTTTATTTGTGATTTTTTTTTTGTCGAGAAAGAATTTAGGATTAACAGTTTATGGATTTAGGAGTTTAGAATTTAGAATAAAAAAAAAATTGAGTGACAAGTCCTTAAGGAAGAGTTTGTTTTTGGAGACTGAAACTAAAATTTTATGTTGCATTTAATTTGCGTTTCTATTTTCTATTTTTCATTTCAGTGTTTTCTGTTTTTTGAATTTTGTGAAAGAAAAAATGAAAACAACAGAAAATAGCATTTTATTGTTTTTACTTTTTCTTTCACAAAATTCAAAAAGCAAAAAATACTGAAAATAGAAACGCAAACTAAACACACTTTTAATCTCTGTCACATAGAATTTCAGTATTTTTAGTACCTCCAGAAAGTCGGTACTGAGGAGACAAGAATTTCTAGGGACAGAGAATGAAATTTTAATAACTTTTTTTACTTAAATACTCTCACTCAATATTAAATTTTTCAATAGTAGTTTTTGTCCCTTCTTTATTAACTTAATTCAATAATCTATATATCCCCGTCTCTATCTCTTTATAAATTTTAAATCAAACACAATTTTTCTATCTTTGTCTCTCAGTCTCTCTCTTTTACCGAACGCAGCCTAATTGAATTCTATTTATAACAATAAAATATCTTGCTCTATATTTCTATTTATAGTTTCATGTGTTTGACCTGAATCTTTCCTTTTTTTTTTTTAAGTTAAATTTGGGAAATATATAACATGACCTAAAAGTTTCAACTTCAATTTTTTTTTCTAATGAGATTTCAAGTATCTATTACTATCATATATTGGTCACAATAATTCTCTCCATGAAGCATGAGCTGTCACTTATTTGATGTCTTTGATTGAATTTTTTATTAATATTTATTGAATCATAAGTTGGGAAAGAGTTTATATTTATAATATTTGCTTCTGTTATTAGTAGTGTGAATGATATTCATACTCTACTGTGAATGTACATAACCCATACGTTGTGAAAACTGTACGTGTCAAATAATATGTGATTTCAGAATTTGGATTCTTTGCTTATGCAATGTGAAACCGATTTTGCTTATGGGAAATCAGATTTGATGGAGCGGTGGGCGGTGGAGGATTGGGTTTGATGAAGCAAAGGTTCCTTATGCCTAAATAACAAAGAAAACAGAGAAGAGCACAAGGCAAGTGATTGATTGGTTTGGGTTTCAATAATAAGAGGTTGGGGGCAAGGCTGATAGCAGTTATTACGAGCTCAATAACGACGGTAATACCTGGAAGAAAATTGATCCTTTTTGTTGATGATGGTGGTTGGCGATGGAATAGGGCTGAGAGAGGGGGATGATGTCGAGGAAGATGATGATGAAGAGGATAATGAGCCCAGGGAAGAGATAGATGAAGATGAAAGGGATGATGATCATGATGTTGAAGTGCATGAGATTGAAGACAGTAATGAAGAAGTAAGATGGAGTTGTGTAGACAAAGATAAATATGATGACAATATGATGATGATGATGATGATGATGATGATGATGATGAGTGGAAGAGGAGGAAGTTGAATAGTTGATAATAATGATGAATGAGAGTTTGCAGAGCCACAGCGACAGAAGAGCACCGAAGGGAATATGTAGATGATGATGACGTGAGATGTACCTAGAATTTCTTTTATGTTGTTATGATTCATGCTTTTTAATTTACTGTTTATTGTTTCTTTCATGTTCTTATTGGTGTTTGAGAAGCCATGGCTATCACCTATGGACATTCTCAACGCTGCCATAAATCTCGCTGAAGGAGTTTTAACTTCATCCTTCTATTAAGATAAATAAACTTTGAAATTTGAATAGATTGATGGTAGCAACTAGCAATGTAAATTTTGGATGATTTCAATTTTTTTACTGTTGCGGTACGTGGAGCATTTCGTATTCACTCTTTTTTATTGAATATAACTAATAAATACTCAAATTGGCTTCTAAAATTTGAGATTAACCTTAAATTAGTCCTTTAAATTTCATTGGTCTCATTTTGGACCACAAATTTCTAATTTTGTTCTAGTTTAGCCCTTCCGTTATCTTATTGCCCACGTAGACCGTTAGATTGTCAGCTGATTGTAATTCAAAAACGGAGTTTTACTCATTGTGCCACAAGACTTATAAATAATGTCATTCTTCCATTTTTGAACTCATTAGAGATGTTTTGAACTCAAAAACGGAAGAACGATGTCGTTTTTAACTCATTAGAGGTATTTTTAATTTAAAAATGGGAGAACGAAGTTGTATATGAGTCTTGTGGCGCCAAGAACAAAATTATGTTTTTGAGTTACAGCCAGCGTGGCAGTCTAACGATTCAAGTGGTCAGCAAGATAACGAAATGGCTTAATTGGAATAAAATTAGAAATTTGAGAGTCCAAAATGAAGCCAATGAAATTTGAAGGGCTAATTTGAGGTTGATCTCAAATTTCAATGGCCAATTTGAGTATTTACTCTGAATATAATATTCATCATTGAGAAAAAAAAACTTATTTGGTTCATGATGTTCAAATTGCAGGATTAAAAATATTTAAATACTATAAATTAAATAAGTGTTTAAATTATATAATTAAATTAAAAATATAAACAAAATCTAAATATTATTTAGATGTTCAATATTTTCTAATTTGTATTCATTTATTATTTATTGATGGAAAACAATTAATTTATTAAAAAGTATAATTTTTTTATTTATTTTAAACATTTCAAATTTCTTTTTTCTATCATGTATAATACGGGTTTATATACTAGTTTATTCGTATTTGTCCGATAGAAATCGACAATCGACCAATTAAAATATTAGATGTCCGTGTCGTTGACTCAATCAATAAGTCAATAGACGAACCGTCTTAATTAAAATTAATTAAAATAATATTTAAAAATAAAACTTAATTGGCACATGTTTGAACCAATTGAGAGCTAACTTTCTATAAAAGAAAAGAAATTCTAAGTAATTTACGCTTTTTCTTTATGAAAAGAGTGACAAGAAAGTATAGAATTAAGAGGAGAAAAAAAAAAGGATGACCATGTAATATATATATGATTATTACTGCATGGATAATATAGTTAATAACAATATTATATATTAATTTTAATGGTAATATTATATGTAGATTTTATTTCACCAATCAAGTTCAACCAAATAAAAAATAATTACTCTCATCGGATAGAAGAGCGTGTAATACATGCTGTCTCTTCTTCTCTGCCTCTTTTCACAACGAGTTGTTGTTTCTTCTCCTCCTCATCCTTCTTTTTTTTTTTTACACTCTTTTGTAATTTCTCCTATTCTTCTTCGTCACCACCTCTTTCTCTTTCTCCTTTTCTATTACGTTGTTGTTGCTTTTCCTCTTCTTCTTCTTCTTTGGATTTTCTTCGTCTTTGTTGTGTCATCATTGCTTTCATTATCATCGTCATCTTCTTTTTCTTTTTAGATGAAACTCAAATTGAGAAGGAGAAAGGAGAAGAAAGAAAAAATAATAATAAACAAATAAACAAATAAAATTTCAAAAAATATTTGAACATGATTTTATAATTGTCACAAACAAATTTTGATAGTAGACATGAAATGTTTTTATAATTGACATGAATAATAAATAAAGAAACAAATAAGACTTCAAAAAATGGTTGAACATGATTTTATATATAATTAACACGAACATGTTTTTATAGTTAACATGAATAATAAAGAAAGAAACAAATAAGACTTCAAAAAATGCTTGAATATGATTTTATAATTGTCATGAACATGTTTTTATAATTGACATAGACAAATTTTTATAGTTGACACAATGACATGTCAAATATAAAAACATGCTCATGACATTGTTTAGAAAAATCGATTCGGACTGGCCGATCAAACCGGTTGAATCGGGAACAATTGAATAAAGTAGCTTTGTTTAGTATCTAGAACCGTCCATTTTAAAATCGACTGAAAATCGCTGGATTGGCTGGAAATTGATGGTTGGACCGAACCGAAATCCGACCGATTCTTATACCAGGCTAAAAAGTGACGTTTGTTTGGCGTCTATTTTATTTTTTGAAAATTGAAAGCCTAAAAGAGTCAAACTGAGCTTTCTCTCTAGTCATTACTCGCTCAAACAGAATCATGGATTCCTAGCCTTCAAATTAACAAGCCACAGCCTCACCTCTATTGCCACCGGAGGCCTCAATTAGTCATGGCAATGGCAGATCCGGCACGACGCCAAAAATTATCCAAAGTGCCAAAAATTATCCAAAAGTTAAAGAAGAAGAAATACATGAAGGAAAGGTTTTGAGAATGAGAGACAGAAAGATAGAACTTGAATGGATGGAGCATCAGTACTACATGTTGCATAACCCATGGATTTTTGTTGTGTTAATTGTTTATTTTTTGGGTAAAGTATGATTTATGTCCCTAACGTTTACGAAAAGTTTCAAAAATACCCCTAACGTTTAATTTGATTCAATTTTACTCCTAACGTTTTCGATTGGTTTCAATTTTACCTCTAATCGTTAATAATTTTACCCTCAATGTTTTCAATTGGTCATATATTAGAGGTAAAATTGAAACCAATCGAAAACGGTGAGGGTAAAATTAAATCAAATTAAACGTTAGGGATATTTTTAAAACTTTTCGCAAACGTTAAGGACATAAATAATGTGTTACCCTATATATTTTTAGTGGAAGCTCACTGCTTCAATATTACGTGTTGATAAAAAAATAAATGGGAAGCTACGCAATGTGGACTGAGTATTTTTTATTTATTTTTTTTTTTGTCAGGAAAGTGAGTAGTTTAGGGCATATGAATTATGTTGGGTTGAGTAACAGTTGGGATTTTGGGTAGGGTTAGGCCTAAATAAAATCCAAACAAAAATATATATAAGAGTTGGGGTTTTGGATAGGGTTAGACTCAAATGAAGTCCAAACCAATATATATATATACCTGCTACATAATCAACATTAAATTGACCAACAATAACCAATAGCAATATACTAGGCCGGCCCACAATAACAAATGAAAGAACCCAAATCTAATCACCTTTAACTTTCACTTTCACGATTGCCATCTCTCATCCAATAACTTCCATTAAAGTACCGCATGCAGGGAAAGAGAAGATTGGAGCAGAAAGAGATTTGGGAATACTAAATAAATTATGAATGAAACGGAAACAGAAATGAGATTCTGATTCCTCTATGCATGGTTAAGTAGTTAGACAACTTCGAAGACTTTTATTCCTTAACTCAATTCACATGAATACCTTTTGCAAAATGAATGTTAAATCAATTCCCCTGTTATGTATTGGTTTCTGATAGTCAACAATCTTTGTTTATTCATTTAATCAATAATCAAAATATTTTATTTTGGATGTTCACTATGGTTATGGTGGATGTTCATTTTCTTTAATATCGATGCTTGTTAGTCGATAAGCACGTTATATTCAATACTCAAGAGGGGGGGTGAATTGAGTATATAAGCAACAATGATAAATTTTCGCGGAAGCTTAAATTACTTTGAATTTAAATGACTCAAATGCTTGTACTAGTATTTTTCCAAGGGCTTAAGTCAATTCTTAAGTACTTACAAGGATCTTGTACTTTCCAAAACACTTGTATAAATATAAATAACAAGAGTATAAATGAGTTTGAGTTAAAAGAGATAATACACAACGATATATAGTGGTTTGGCCAAACTCTTGCCTACGTCCACTCTTTCCTAATTGTAATTAGGAAGTTCAACTATCCACCAAGCTTCAATAGGTGCTTGACAAACCTCTTACAATCACGAGCACTTGAGATACGCCTCACGGACTAGGCCACACCATATACTAACCCACTCCACTCGAAGTAATCCCAACTTCAAGATTTTCCCTTGAGTGCTTAGTATACTCTACGGATCCTTACCGACTATAGTGTATACTCAAATCTCACACCCTTGGAGAATCACACTCCAAGTCACTCTAACAATGTTATAGAATTTGAGAAGAGAAAGAATTACAACTCTCAAGATAGAGTAGATGAATACAATTGAAGCTCTATGAACCAAATGATGTGTATCTCTCAAATTAGTGCATAAAAACACTTTGTAAATGATATGAAAATCAAGTATAGCAACAATATAGCTTTTGAGAGAATTGACTACAGAAATGAGTCCTAAAAACTTGTATTTATAGACTCCCAAAAGCATAGAGCCGTTGGGGTGTGAATGGAATCAAATCGTTTTGTCAAACTAGCTGTTTTTGTGCTTTTTCCGTAGATGGTATCGATACCATGCATGAGGGTATCGATACTCTTATGACCGTTTGGCCAAAATTCAAATTTTGGCCTGAGGGTATCGATACCATCCTTTAGGGTATCGATGCCTTGGCATAAATGGCTCAAAATATGGACTATTTTATATGAAACTGAAACCCCGGATGTTAGCTTTCTAATGCAACAAGAAGTTTACCTAAATCCTAAGATACTAAGCCATCTTCAAAGCTTGCGGACTCGTCTTCTTGTCTTGTTGCTTGCTTCCAACTCTTATCCTCAACTTCAATGTTTGTCTTGACGTCGTTTGCATCTTTTAATGCTTATCCTCAACTTCAATGTTTGTCATTCATCAAAATCTAAATCAAATGAACTTATGCATATTGTAACATGGTTAACAATTTCCCCCTTTTTGATAATGACAAACATTTTGAGGATATGAACATATAGTTGCAAAAGTTCTCCCTAAACTTATGCATTATTTTTCCTTAAAAGATGCACATCAATTTTCATATAAACAAATATATTTTCTCAAAACACAATATATTCTCAAAAGATTCATTTTCCCCCTTTGTCATTAGCAAAAAGAAGAAAAGAGAATATTGAAATCAAAGAGGTTTTCCCCTTTTGACGTTAACAAAAAGAACTAGGAAAATCATGAATATATTGTTCCCCCTATATCAAACAAATTTATCCAAGCATGCATGTAAACTAGAATAGGTGTACCAAACCTATTTAGTCATTCATCAAAACCATCATAAGCAATTTCAGTAGATAAGAGATAAGAAAAACTTCCTATAGTAGCCATTTTTCAATGTTTTCATCAATTTACATCCTTGATCATTGGGGTGATTTTTCATGATTCGTTGGTGATATCGGACATTCTTCAAGTCGCATATCATTTTACAACATCAACCTTCCCCCTTAATTTTGCAAATATATGGATGTTGCTTGTTGGCTCCTTTATCTTCTTACTTTTGATGAAGATCATTGAATTTGCTCTCTTGAGGGAAATACCTACAAAACAATTAAAAATGCATTTTTGGTACCCACATAAATTTGGGTCCTTGGTGGTTATATTGACCATATTGATCATATGGTACCCAACCCATGCCTTGGCCTTGTAATTGCATATGTTTAATTTTAGTAAAACATACGGGTG
>JASCZI010152749.1:0-12509 GCA_036250425.1 Stylosanthes scabra | reverse complement strand
ATATATATATATATATATATATATATATATATATATATATATATATATATATATATATATATATGCACCATGCATGCAAAACAAATATTAACCACTAAAAGGACAATTAGTTAATTTGAGAGTAACCATATGGTAGCAAGCAAGCATGCACATATACATGAAGAAAAACACTACTAGTGTATGCCTATGGAGAAGATGTATATATAACTTGAATTCATTGAAATAATAATCCAATTAGATGCATGGATCTCATGATGGTCTAGTAAGAAAGCTTGTTAACAAGAGCAAGAGCATTGCTATTCATCCACACAACATTAGAAATGATTGTTTGGATCTTCTTCTTCAAAGAAGCCCTAACTTTCAATTCATCAGATCCATCCGTACAAGTGTACTCATCCGTAATTGCAGCACTCATCCATGTCTTTATGCTATCCCACTCAAACCTCTCCTCCGCCGTGCTCGTTCCGTTCAGCCCCGCCAAATCCTCCGCCGACTGCTGCAGCCGGTCCACCGTGTCATCCATGTTTTCCCGGCAATCCGCTAAGACCGAAGTCTCAGCATGAGTAAGCTTCTTCAGTTTGGATAGCTTTGTCAGCGTTCTGAACGTGCTTTTAGCCACCAGTACAGTTACGTTGACGGCCACTTTTGTGAGTGTGACGCGGTTTGTTTTAACTTGGGACGCATAGTGGGACAAATACTTGTAACAGAAATCAGGGTATGTGGTTGAATTGCACTCATTCTTTATGAATTTCTTGTATGTGTTGATGGATTTTCTTGTGGAATTGGAAGTAGTAGAGTAACTTGATGAAGATGAAGTGTGAACAAGTGTTGAGATCAATACAAGGGATACAAGTATTCTCAACATTATTGATGATGAACTTGTAATATCTCTAGATTTTCCTTTTTGCTATATTATTATTCTATTGATGCAAAGATTGAAGGGAATGTAATGGGGTTTTATAAGGAAAATTTGTTATGATGAGTATTATTTGAGGTTCTTAGCAAAAATGTGGTGGAAAAAGAATCAACGAGGAAGAAAGAAAATCAAGATGAATTAAAAAATGGTGGGAAATTCTGTGATGTTGATAAGCCAATCTAAAGCGGGGAAGAAGGAGATAGCACATGCCACACATGGTGATGGTTTCGTGGATACTGTTTTAGTTTCTTTTCAATGTACATGATGCCATCAAATTTTGATTTTAAAGGAAAATGGAGTAGCTAGCACATGGTTGACTTTAAATGCATTTATAATTACGAGTACATTACGCTACAAAAATATGCAATAATTAATTAAGCATGTATTATTTTATCAACTAATTATGGTGACAATATGAGTTCTCATGAATGAAATATTATATTGACAAAATAGAGTATGTGAGGAATATTCATGCATGTCAAAGACGTGAAGTGAAGAATGAGATGTAGATGGAAACTAGAAACACGGAAAAGGGGGCAAAACATACAGTAGTAATAGTAGTTAAGTTCACAAATCAAACAAGTTAGTTGCTATTAAAATTGATATGGTTTGAACTTAATTAGGGTCAAAGATAGGCAAGGAAATTGGAATCAAGGGAAGGGATGAGACGGGCTGGGGAAAAGAACTGTTTAATTTACTGTTGCTGCTACTAATTTTTCATAAAGTTTTTTCATTCCTATATTTTAATAAAATTTATTTTTATATTCATAATTAAAAATGAGTATAAATTAATTAATCGAAGCAAATTAATTAATTTAAGTTAGGAGACATGGATTTGAACTATGCTAGCTTTACACAATTTAGCAAATTTATAAAGATGAAGGAACTGGCGTCTTTAGACTTTTTCAGAAGTTGGATATATATATGTGCTAATAAGAAGTTATTGCTTAATTTCTTTTATATCATTTGAAGTATTTTGTTGGAAATGAATCAAAGAATTTTTTATAAGATATTAGTATGTAGTTGCGGAAATTATTTCCATGTCAAACAAGAGTTATAAGAAGTAAGTTATGTTAATTTCTATATATAATTATTGTTGTCGATAGCAATATCAGACATGACTTAAAAATTAGATGTTTTTGTCTTTTGTATTTTTTTTATCTTTTATGTTCTACCTTATCGTCTTGAGCTTTTGTTTGAAAAAGGGAATACACCCTTAAACCATAATCTATTACAGTATATTATTATTATAAACGCAAAACATAACGTAGTATATATTGAAACTTTCACAATAAAATTAATATACATATATTACTACCATCATTTATAACATAAAAAAAATTTAAATATCAACATATAAATTTTATTTTTCTATATTAATATTTACATTTTTTCGTATTATAAATAATACCACCATGTAATTTAATTTGTTATATATGCTATCACATATTAAGCAATGTGCCACTTCCACAAGCCTCTCCGAAATCAAATAAACACATTTCCTAAGAATAAATTCTTTTCTCTTCAATTTCCGTTGATCACCTTCTAAATTTAAGTAGGATAGAGATAATGTATTTCAACATTAACACTTTTATTAAGTTATTTAATATATTATCTTATTTTACCAGATAATATGCAATTAAAAGAAACTAAATTATATCTTCATTCCATTATATTCTATATTAAAGATGGAGTCTTGGAGTGTATATATATGTGAGAACACAATAATGTTGTACAGATATCAAGTACAAATAAATATTTGTCTTAACACCATGATCACCAATCCATACATAGAGTATTATTTACGTACAATTATGCAAAAGTACTGAATAAGAAAAAAATCATTATTATTGTCTTCTTCAATTATTTTTTAGATCTTTTATTGTCTTCTCAATTAATCACAATTCCGGTCAATTTACTTTTTTATTAATTATTATATAAAAACATTTTGGGGTGAAATTTTAAATATTTTTGCAAAAAAAAAAAACAGAAGTAAAATGAAACTGTGTAGAATGTAGATGCACTTGAATGAAGTTGGGTTTGTGGAGAAAGATTCCATACACATATATACCCCTACAGTACACATATTTAATTTGTTAGTTAATGTCGTTTAACTAGTAGAGAAGTAGTTATAGAATGAAAATTGATATTTAAAATATCTTATTTCCCTATTTCTATATAATAGAAGAAAATGATGACCATTACAAAATATCTTATAATTTGAGATTTCTTGAATATTGTTTAATATTTATTTGCTTTGTATAGTTCTATATATATACTTTAAAAGAATATAATATAATAATGAAAATGAACAAATAAACATGAAAAAAAATAGTAGTTTCATTAATGAAAATGAACAAGCCACGTGCTGCGAATTTACACAATAATGGCAACAAAATGATCGAACAAAGTATCTAAATAACTCTTGAGAAAATTCCCAAAAATTCAATTTCATAAAAGAGCAAGCCATATATAATTAGCTTGGCTAATAATAATATTCAATTCTTAATATAGAAAAATAATAGATATACAAGTTATTTTTATAACTAAGTTTAACTCATTCCTATTTTTCTTATTCGTATTTTCGTTTTCCGATTAATGCGAATATTATTTTTATCGAAATTAACTTAGTTAATAAAATAACTTGTACATCTAACATTTCTCGTTAATACGGGAGGTGGTTGATGAAATACAAGGCATTACTTGTCATCCTGTCCAAATTGGAAACAAGGGTTCTGATTTTATCTCTAAGATCACCATCCACGTTGTTCATCTCCTCAAATCCATCAGAACATGTGTTATAATTGGTGATAGCAGCACTCACCCATGTCTTTATGTTGCTCAAGTGAAAGCCTTTGTCACTATCATCATACAAATTTCCCATTTCATAAATGGAATCTTGCATCTCCCCAACGGAATCTTTCAGGTTGCTATAGCAATCATGCACCACCGCCTTGGCCTGCGCCGTGAGGTTGTTGTTCCCCTTCTTGAGGATCTTGGAGACGGTGGAGGCGGCGGAGCGAGCCGCCTTTAATGCGAGGGAGAGAGAAGTGTTGCATAGCTTGAGAGGATCTGCTTGAATGGACAAAGCATAACGGTTGAGATTCTTGTAACATATCGAAGGGTATGTTGTTGTGTTGCATGAGCTTTTTATGTAGCTTTTGTAGTAATAATTAGTTTGTTGTTTGTTGCTACTCTCAGGGGTGTTTTGGTAATTAGTTGAAGGATTAGAAGAGGAAGAAAAATTGGGTATAGAGAGAAGAACTAATAATGAGACAACAACAACAACATTTTTCATATCCATTGCTGATGATCTTGATCTCTCTGTTTTTCTCTAATTGCATGTGAGGATGTTCTTTCAAATGTCTTACACTTGAAGCATTTATAGGCAAATATGGCTTGGTTGGTTGAATTCTAATTTCTGTTTGCAATTCAATTTATAAAATAATAAGCCAGCCCATTTCCTACTCCATCCCTATATATGATCAAAATAAAGAATGATTAATGTTATTGTGTATAATGATCTGGATGTGACAATATATAATACATACATATGAATTGAAAAATGAATTAATAGGCCTAGCTAGGAATGAAGCACACAATTATTTCTCTTTTTAATTTGGTCATAATTGATGCCAATTAATTACACCTATTTTAATTTTAACTAAGCTATAATGTAGATATACATTTTTTTTTTCCATTTTAAAATAATTGTTGCCTTAATTTTTTAATATTTTAAAAAAAGTTTTTTTAAAAACTTATTTTGCATATATTGATGATTTTAATGAAAAAGTCTTTGAACAGATAAATATTCGTTATTTTATAAATACAAATACTCTTAAAAATAAGAACATAAATTTGAAACTCAATTAAAAGAAATATTCAAAATTAAGAAAGAGATTTGAGATGAGAGAAAGAAACTATTGATTTTTATTAGTGAGTATTTCAATCAGCAACTTGTTTGACAACTTATTATAATATTGGTTGAAATTAGTTGTTATAATTCTGTTGTTGCTTTTTTTTTTTTAATGTATAAAAGAAATTAAGAAGTGTAGTTATTTTAAAACTAAGAGATTACTTATTAATTAATGTATATATTTGGTTGGTCAACCCCTAGTTTATTTCATAGGCATAACATGAGGTTTTAAAAAGACAAAGGCCCCGGCCCAGTGATTAAGGGGAATAGAAATAATATATAATAATAATAAAAAGCATATATATTAAAACGGTTTATAATGAAAGAACATGGCTCTTGGGAAGAAGATAGAGAAGAGAAGATGAAATAGCATTATGAGTTGAGTTTTGAGGTGTTTAATTTAGAGGTTAATGCATGATGATGATGCATGTTGGAACAAAACAATGAGAGAGTTGAAGAATAATGAAGAGTCGGCATTCTAAGCGAATAAGACATATGAGTTGACATATGCCACGTGTCTCAGTCTTAAAAGCCCAAATAGAAAATACAATGAACGTGCGGCCATGATGTATGTATCATCAATTATTACTCCTTCTTCATTCAACGTATATATATAACTCATCCATCATCCACTTTCATTCATACTGTAGTGCTGTATTTGTAACACACTTCCATTCTATATATCTTAACTTGCGGTTTCGTCTTTCTTAAGATATCAAGAGACTAGATTATCATGCATATATTCATGTCAAATCATCATATCATTATTCACTAGTAATGTAATTTATATTAGTCTTATGGAAAGGCTTGCTCCAATTTGGGTCTAAAATATAAATGACACAATTTAGGAGGTTCCAATAACATAATAGAAAAGATATCATATCCTTTAAAATAAGATAAGAATTTTTACAAATTTTGTCTGAATTTAGCCAACAAAAGCTATAAAATATAAGGTGGTAAATAAGAATAATACTGACTAGTTCTACTTTGTATCAATTAGGTCACATGACAATTACACAATAATCACATTTGCGATCATAGTTCATAGAATAACATCACATTTATTAATCCTGCTGCTCATCCAATTGAACCACCAGTTCTTGCGAGTGACAATTTGTTATTATTATTGGAAGGTAAATATTAAGAATTTTAAATGATTTCTCTATTTTTCTTCTGTTTTTTAAATAATTTTTTTTTACTATTTTGATGTTCCTAAAAAAAAATTTTTTTACTTATTTGAGAATAAAGGAGATGAATTAAGGTTTTTTTTAATTTGGAATTAAAATTAGGACTTCTAATAATTACTCTTGTTATTTGGAATCGTAATTCTTATTATATGAATAGATAAACATAAGCCCAAAACTCCCAACACAAAAATATGAGACAAGAAGGTACGTGGCCCAATAATGGTCCAAAGCAAATTGGGCCGGCCTAGCCCAACAGATGATTATGGACTACCTAACCCAATGGTTAGGGCTAAGCATCTTCGCTCAATACACATTTGCAAGAAGCAACAAGTTAGAGTTTTTGCTTTTATTAACGAACGTTCTCTTTTCATTTATATTAAAACTCTAAAAATTATTTTAAATTTCGTGTTCACTTTTCGTCCCTCTCTTTCAATAATACTCTTTAGATATGGTAATTTAATTTGTAATGGTGTCTTTAATTATATAGATATATATGGCAAAAGTATAAGTAGTAGCTAGTCAATTGAAGGAGAATGCATAGATGTAGATATTATATGTTTAATTAGCATGATGATGTATTCCACATTTCCACTTCCACATCATGATGAGACTCGAATCAAATGACCGACACAACGTGTGGCTTCATATGGTGGCAGGTGTTAATTAACTAACTATTAACTAATATAATTATATAACGCTTTCAAATCCCAAACACAACACAAGCACATCATCATTCATTTTCATTCATCATGTTTTTATCACTCTCAGCTTATACCCAACACCAACCTTCACTAGTCCAACCTTTACAGGTTAGGTTTTTAAAAATGATTTTGCCAATCATCATTCACACTATTTTAATTTATATTTATTACAAATTTCACGTCTAGGAAAAATATAAAATCTTAAAAATATACAAATACGAAATATTGCTCACCTTATAAATTAGTTTTTGAATTTTATTAGACCCACCTAATCTCAATTCTAAAAATAATAATATTATTAATTTGAATTTCTCTGGATCCACACATAATTTGCAAGGACGTACTTGTATGTATATAAATAAAATTGCTCTCCACCACCCTTTATACGTATGTGCCTAATGAACCTATATATCTACATCGAAACTCTTGGACTAAAGCAACTTGAATCTCTTTTCATCATTACGAACGCCACTTTAATTTGAATTGAAGCACACCACATGTATATATAATTTTTCAGATCATGGAATTTTCAGTTGTTGCAAATATAAAATCTTATAAAAACAGCCAATTATGCTCTTATATTTTAAAATATAGGATAAATTATTATTATTATATAATATCGTAAACTACTGTTTTGGTTTCTAATGTTTGGGTCGAATCTTGTTTTGGTTTCTAACATTTAAAACATCTTATTTTAGTCCTAAAAAGTTTCAATTGAACTCAATCAAGTCTCACTATTAAAAGTTGGATGAGAACTTAACATTGTAGCTAACATGACTGTTTGCTCGATGATTAATTTCTTCACTCCTACGTTCAAAAACTTCTTCACATTTCAAAGTTTGACACTCCATTTTCTCATTCTTATAACGAAGAAAATACTTGTAACATTAACCATTCATTATTGGTGTGCGAGAATCGATCGAAGAAAGTCTCTGTCGATGCTCATGGATATTCGACCATACATGTATAGCGAGTTGAGGTTACATTGACTCTTCAAAACGCAGAGAAAAACGACTACATCAACTATGGTATTAAATTCCAATCCAAATTTTAATGGTGGGACTTTATTGAATCAATTTAAAATTTTTTAGGATCAAAATAAGACGTTTTAAACGTTAGAGACTAAAATAAGATTCGAGTCAAATGTTAGATACAGCATTTTACCTTATATAATAAGTTTGTTTTGTACATTTTCGAAAATACCATAATAATTTCATGAAAAGATATATAGAGCTAACTTTTCTATACCTAACTTCAACCGGGCTTTTACTCTTTTCTTTTCTTTTTTTTCTTCTTAAAATGTCCTTTTTCTACGTACATTATTCTCTCTTCATCTACATTTATATCATGATCTTACCTCAATTTTAAACACATACATGTACGTTATTCATTTCTCGCTCTCATAACTTCCAACAAAATTATTACTGGTTTTGGATGTTGTACTTCATTTTTAAATGTATGTTCTTCTCCTAACTTGTGGTTTTAAATGTTAATTTAAATGTTAACACATGACTTAAAAAACCTATTAGGAGTATAGGCAGTTAAGTTAGTTAGAAGGGCATTCTTGTCTTTCTATTTCTAAGTATAAAATTGAGTTTTACTGTTTTCTTCAGAATCAAGAAACCTTCTCTGCTTCTTTCTTTCTCTCACTCTCAACAACTACCTTTGGTCTGCAATTCGTTTCCTTCTGGTTCTATGGTCTTGATCCTCAACCAATATAATAGAAAATGCTAAAGAATAATGAAGAATAACACACATGTTTGTGTTAAAAATATTTAGTAATTCTCGCTCCATATATCAACTCTATCAATCCAGTCTCTTTGTAATGTCCCACCCACTTGGTTATGTCAAAAATATTTCATACACAAACAATACTAAATAATCAGCATATTTTATTATATTTTTTTACTAATACCAAAATCAATAATTCTGAGTATAAATCTATTTTATGCAACCAAATTTTTTATTTTATGATAAATAAAATATCATTTTATATCAAATAAAAATTATTTCTATATTATCTTTTGTAATATTTGAAATTAAAAATAATTTTTTTATATAAATAAATTAATTAATTAGACTTTTGACTAACTAAAATAGATGTATACTTAACATTAATTTATTAAAATATGTTAGTTGAAATATGATAATGAATCACTAAGCTTTTCTCTGAATTTTAATTCATTAATTTTAATAATTAATTTTATAATTAATACTGCAGTGTATTTGAAATTCTTCCGTCATTTCATATGAAATATCACTTTCCTGTACTTTTTCCCCCACTGATCGTCGTTCTCCGTCGTAAAGAAAAAACAGCAAGCTGAAATAATTTAATTTTAATTTTTTTTATATATCTCAAACTTCACATCACATGAATTATACAATACATACAACAATATGATTCCACTCGCTTACACGAGTCTAAAATTACAAATAACCCTGAACACCACTATTATAATTATATACAATTAATTATTAACTAATAGTTCACACATCACATAGACTGCAAAACCAACATATACATGATATTATGATGCTAATACCTTGAACATCATCACCATTTTAATCTCAAGTATTAATAATTGAGCCAAGTATTTATTATTAATTAATTAAGCATGGGAATTGGCAAGCTGATTAATCAAAGCCAAGGCATTGCTAGTGAGTTGCGCCACCTCCACGATGCGGCCGCGGACGGCGGTCTTAACATCTCCGGCCACGGCGGTCACTTGGAACCCATCGGTGCAGGTGGTATCATCGGTCAAAGCAGCGCTGACCCACGTTTGAACATCACTCATTGTTCTCTCAAAATTACTTGTCCTGAGGTGAGTCATCTCGGCGATAGATTTTCCGAGCTGCTGGACGGAGTCAGCCAGAACCTCCACACAGTCTTGCATGGCTGCCACTTCCCTGGACCCCATCCCGCGAGTCCTGGCCATGGTGGACATGGCGGCGGAGGTTGTTTTGGCGGAGGAAAGAGTGATGTTGAGGGCTGTCCCCGTTAGAAGAAGCGGGTTTGTTTGAATGAATGCGGCATGCTTCACCAAAGAGGTGTAGCATAGTTTTGGGTATGTTGTGGAGCTGCATGAGCTTCTTATGAACAGCGTGTTTGATTGTTGGAATTCTCTTCCATTGGCTTTATTTGTGATGGTTAACACAATTATGAGAAGAAGGAATGTCATAAGAGGCTTGGAGTTGTTAGAGCAAGAAATCATAGCATCCATATCTTTATTATATTTTTATGTATGTATATCTCTCTAACACAATTAGAATCAAGTTGTTTGATGATGGGGAAAATTATGGGAAGGAATGGGGCTATATATAGGAAAGCTAGAACGCATTAGCACTCAACTATGAAAATGAAATATCTTGTTTTGTTAGGATTTAGCATAGTTAGTTCTACGTTTAACTGCATATTACAACATTAATTAATTAAACCATTAGGGAGATATTTTAGAGACAAGTTTGAAGACTAATATTCAAATTGTGGCCCATCTTATGCTACTCGTATCAATCAAATTAAATTAAACTCAATCTTTTTATTTCATTTGTTTGTATTAAACCATCTACAATCTATCTTTCTCAATTCGAATTTATTTACACAAGGTACCTTCTGACCATCTGATCATCATTAAATGTGTAATCACTCATCGATTATAATAAGTTCGAAATAAATAATAATTACGACTAAGTTATAAAGCATCGTGTACAATAAAAATCGAATAATCATAACTAATCTTGTTTAACAATTCACATGCTACCCCCAAAAGACCAAACACCCAACGTGACGCATAAGTTCATCTACTTGTTCTGCTAAATCTCATTCTTTCATTATTTAATTAAGTTTTTAGGGGAAGCAAAGGCATTGAATTAAGAGGGGTATGGTGTTCTGATTGAAACCGTGATATTTTTGTGAACGAAGAACAACATAGTGCGGTTTCAATGAAATGGGGCCTATAGTGGGGTTCTCGGCTCCCCTCAATTAAAGCCTAAAACAATGACTTGCTTCCTGCATGTGGGTAGGGCCTCTTCCTTGGCCCAACTGAACACAACATTTCATATTGCTTCTACTTCATTCCCCTAAACCGATCTTAGCTTAACTTCCACTTGCCTCGTGAATGATCACACCTGAGTTTAGAATTTAATGGAGGTCAAGTTGCACAGATATAGAAATCTGTTCGTTGTGTGTAGGAGTGTGGTGTGGGTGCGTTCGTAATGTACGACAAAAAAAACCTCACTATTTCTTTTTTTTTTGTTTCAAATAAAAATATATATATCTTGCCTTGCTCTTGTGTATACAGTAATTCATCAACTAAAAATTTTAAAATTGAGTTAGGATTTACGACAGAGATTAGTTATTGACCTGCCAAATTAAGGGATATAATTAAAAAAGAAATTCATATTCAAATATTTTACTGGATATCATATTTTGATGTGATCCGTATTTATCATTTGAATAAGTATACGTGGCCAATATTACACACGATCAACAATGAATAACATTGAAAATAGAAAGAGAGAAAATCAAAAAGAGGGAGAAAAGAAATAGAGACCCATCCTCACCACCTCCACAATGGTCCTCACCATGTGCGTTGTCGCGCTCTCACTAGTATTTTCTCGACGGTCAAAAAACTCGCACCATCACAAAGCTCCATCACAAAGATGAAGGTTCACATCGTCTTCATAAATCGCGCACCTCCCACCGGATGTCTTCCATGTCCACGACGGTGTGAAGTTTCGACAGTAAACAGTATGCTCAATTTTGATTTTGTTTTCTCTCTGCGGCTTTTGCTCCTTCTATTGTGGTTTTTCTCTTGCTCTATGTGAAGCAGCAACAACAATGATGATCTTTCTTTTATTCTCCTAGATTTAAATGATAAGTTTTTATTATTTTGGATGATAATAATGTATTGACTATCTAGCATAACCGTTATCATTTATTTTCTTTATTTCCTCTATTTTCCTTTTTAAAGGTTATAGATTAAAGTAATTAATATTCAAAATCTTGTTTATTGGTATCCAATATCGAATTCCAATAAATTTAGGTATCCATGTATCCAATTTCATTTATTACATTTTTATATTTCACAGGTCTATGAAAATAATAAAATTAAATAAAAAATCTAAATACAAAAAAATTGTGTCAAACACACAAAGTTTTACTTTATTTTATTGGAATAAATATATATGGGATGAATATATATATATATGAATGTTTGTATATATAGTGTTATTGATAATAATTATACTTCGGTTCTCTTTCAAATTAGACTAGAGTATTATTTTAATATTATCCCTCAAGTTGAATAGATTTGGACGCACTTCCTACTTGGAGCGCCACACGATCATGTATAAATTGAACTTGAACGTTTCAAATATATGTAAATACGAAAGTGATTTTAGTATAAACATTATGTGTATCTATATATATTAGACAATGGACAATTATTTAGCTATGCAAGTTGATAATTTTAGTGTCAAATGTTATTACTTATTAGTACCTTTGGGAGAAATTGTAATTATTATATTAATAGAAAAAAAATATGTTATAAAAAATTAAAAATACTTTTTTTAAAAGTTTAAATTAATAGAAGAAATATATTAATAATCTAACATATTTTTTCATATTTTGGATATTTCAATTATAAAAACTTTAATAAAATTAAAATTGTGATATAAAATTACCTTTTTTAAAAGTTTAAAAATTAATATATATATATATATATATATATATATATATATATATAATAAAATAAAATTGAGAGAAGGGAAGGGAAGGAGGTAATAATAAG